>RJWM01008363.1:36338-64040 GCA_004363535.1 Dasyprocta punctata | reverse complement strand
TGGAACCGAGGAAGGAAGGTATGGAAAAAAGACATAGTTTTATATAAGGGTATTCATAAGACAGTTTAAAAGTCTATACTACTAAATGCATTAACTGGTGAGAGAGAACAGTTGATATTCATAAGACCAGATCAATCTTACATGTCCCTACATGTCAATCTGAACAGCCCCCTTAATGGTAACAATATGCAATGTTGCAACCACTGTAAAATTCCAACCATCTAAATTACTAAACCTACAATTTTACAGTATCGGATATGTTGTTGCTGTTTGCTGATCTCTTTAGTTTTTTGTTTCTCTTAAGTATGACCATTCTTTTATGCTTTATTGGTTTCACTCTGAACTATTTTGCTTGGTTATATTAGACCTGATGTTAAGGGTAGTTATTTCAATAATAACAAGAGGTATTCTTAGGGGAAAGGAAGGAAGGAAGAGAAAAGGAAAAAGACATAAATTTATAAATATGCATAAATAAGACAGTTAAAAAAACTGTATTGCTAAATACAATAGCTATTGAAAAAGAAAAGTTAATATACCTGAATTGATAAATCTTACATGTATATATCTGTCAATATGCCCAACCCCTAGGAAGGTAACGATGTGCAATATTGTAACTACTGTCAAACTTCAACCACCTCAGTGTGTAAACCTACAATGTTATCGTATCAGATCTGTTGTTGTTTGTCTGTCTTTTTTGATTTTTGTTTCTATCTTCTGTATCTATTTTCTCTTAAATAAAAAAACAAACAAACAAAAAAATCATGATGCAATACCACTTTACACATGTGCACACTCACATGTGCATAGACGTACAGCTCTCTCTTGCTTTCTCTCTTTCTCCAAAGAGGAGCTTTCCAGTGACTATCAATTCCACACTCTACTAAAAATTTATTCTATAGAGCTATGTGTGTTGAGAGGAATGTTCACAGCATTAGTGCTTATAATCACAAAGTAATTGGTAATCAGCAGTAGATGGGTTAATGTATCTGTGCATATAAATGTTATGTAGCCACTAAAAAGGAGAATATAGAAGCTTCAGGTATAGCATTACGTATCACACATACTAAGTGTATGTGTATGTATAGACTCCCCTTTGGAAGAAATCATTAAGATAATGGTGATAGAGTTCTATTATAGTTATTCTAACATATAAGAATACTCAACAAAGTTCCATAAAATAAAAAGCAGATGAAATATTACTAATTAATGAAAAAAGTCAGAAAGACAGCATGCTAAACAGAAAAAGTTTGACTTGGACAGCAGCAATGAAACTTAAGGATAGGTCTGAAAATAGGATTAACATAAGTTCTGGTTATAGAAGTCAAAATTTCTTAGATTCTTATCTACCTATGACAGTTACAAACTCTCCACAAAAACAACTATTAAGGTGTGGGGGTCAGTCTTATCTAAAACTGCTTAATGAGCTATCTAGTGAGCTAGTGAGTGTAGCTAACATGGACATGGGGGTTCAAGAATAAAGACCTCTGAAGACTGGGTTTATCCCAATTGGTTATGGTCCTAATATAACAGGGAGTTCTTCACTTGCCACCTTACAATGAACCTGTCAGTTGACAAATCCCACCAACATTCACAGAACTCCCACTCAATTTTCACACTCTTTGCTTATTTAAAACTATAAATACATCTGGAGCTATCACAAGACATTTGAGAAGAATTGCGGCATAATGATAACCAAGCTAAACAAAAGAAAAGATCCTAGTAGGGAAGAAGAGAGTGAAAGATAGGAAGCCAGAAAATCTGTCATCCTGGGTATGACAAATAGGGAGGAATCTACAACGTGGTTGATTCTGAGCAAGCATGTGGGGGTCAAGGACATCTCAGCAACTTGACACCAGGTGCACTCTTGCGGGTTGCCACATGGCAGGGATCTCAGGAAACTTTGAAACATCACTGTACTCTGCCCTAAAAATCGTTTGCATAGCCACAGTAATATAAATCTATTTGCATTTTTCAACTTTTCAAAATTAAGATGCAAGGCAGTAGTTGTGTGTTGGTGACTCTCAAGAAAAATTAGGCCTCTGGGTAGCTTTTGTTTGACAAATGACATTTTAAGAAATTATTGTACAGCTGTTCAACCATAGCAGCTATCACTCCCTGGATCTTTCACTGAGTGAGTTTACAAATTTCTGTCAACAGAACCCTGAAGGTATGAGAGTTTGTTGCATAGCGTTATGGTTATATCTAGACCTCCTACTCCCACTCTAAAGTCTCATGCTCTCATAGGCAGCTGAAGCTAGAGCATGTGAACATGGATTAAAGGTGTGTGGTACTAAACTAGCCACTGACTGGAATTAGCATAATTCTGGGTGTGGCTGGATGGATTTACTGAAAACAGAAGCCTCAACTTTGGTGTGGGTGGCACCAACCAAAATGTTTGTAGCCTGATTAAGATGAAAGGGAAAGGCAGTCTTGCTGCTTGCTGCTTGGTACCTTCTGCTTCCCATGCCATGGACTGTTTCTCCTCTGCCAGTCCCCTCTACCATGCCACCTTGCCTTAGAGCCAACTGGCTATGGACTGAAACCTCTACAAACTGTGAGCTGAAATAAACCTGTTACAGCTTGTCGATAGATGTTGCCCTCAAGCAGTCATAGGTGGGGCTTCCAGAGGTGACTGGATCTAGAGTGTGTGATTCTTGAGTCAAAGGTGTGTCATTACTAAATTAGTCCATTGATTATTTTGGCATAGTTCTGAGTACCTCACCCTGCATGTGAGTACTCCCTGCCTTAAAGGATAGGTTATAAGGGACAGAAAGAGGGCCATTAATTTTCACATGCTGCTTGCTGCCTTGCTGCCTTCTGCCTTTTGTTTCCATGAACCATTTCTCCTCTGTGATGCTCCACTGCTATGCCCCTCTGCCTTGGAGTCAGCTGACTATGGACTGAAACCTCTATAAACCGTGAGCTAAATAAACCTTCCTTTAACTTTGTGTGTCAGCAACAGGAAGAGTAACTAAGACACAAATGGTGGGTATTTATTATTTTTGATTCCTAGTGTCCTTTCCTCTTTCTTCTGATTTCCTTTTAGGCAGCTCCTTCTGTGTTTTGGCTGGGACTCCTGGTCTCCTAACAAAAGTGGACCTGGGGCATAGGGTTAGGTACCTGACATGTCCACAATCCCTGCTCACAGACTCTGCTTCAGGATGGGCATGGGAATGCGCTGCTCCAAGAAGAATCCACAATTTGACTACCTGAAAAAAAACTTTATCTTCTTTCCACCGAATTTATTGGATTTAAACCTGAGAAAGTAAGAGGATGGAGCAGGTACCAATGTCTTGTAGGGGTGAGCTTAGCCAGTGGAGCCATCAGAAAGCAGAATCTAAGAGCTGAAGAGAAACCATCCTGTAACACTGTTAGATGAAGCTTTACCTAAGGTTAGATCCATGACTGCCCTTCGCCATTTGTGATGTGAGGGATAAACTTCCTTTCCTACTTTTTGGTTTTGAGTTCTCTATTGCTTACCACCATAACTGCTAATCCACACAGGAAGCACTCTGATCAGCAGATCTTTGAAAACATCATTATGGTTACAGAACAGAGTGAAAATTTTGCGAACCTCGAAAATGGCAGAAGAAACAGAGAGCTAGGAGAGCCTGAAAGATGAAAAGGTTCTTGTAGAAGGAGTGATAAAAGAAAAAGGACAGTTGCGGTTTGTGGAATCAAAAGATGCTCCCTCTGCTTGATTCAAAGAGAAACAGTCTTAAGAATGATACTTGAGATTGCAGAGGTGACAGGAGAACCTGCAGCCAAGTTAGGAGGAGATGGGGTGGAATAGGAGCTATGCACTCATCTGCCTTATTCTAAAACCAACAGACAATATCTAAAGTTGATAGACAGTTAACATATTAGTGGGATGCATCCTTATCTATCACAGAACAATAGCAGTAGATAATATTTTAAGTTGATAATTTAAGAAATAGGAGTATAAATGTATTATTGATAATATATTGCTATTAAAAAACTAAAAACAAAGAGTTATAAGAGGCAGGTGGATTAAGGCTGGAGCTGAGGCCGAAGATGATTTCCTTCTATATATTCTTATGTTTTATATTTAAATCATGTGTATTAGTTTGACAGATTTTTAAAAATAAATTATATCAATTTACATGGAGCAATATGGAAAATCACCAAGAAATATTTGGAATGACAAAAGAAAATTAAAAACAAAGCAGAGCATGCTCTCAATTATGCTGAACATGAAAACATATCTATAAATCTGTTCATATAACTATATATATGTGTTTACATTTATGTAGAAAATTTATGAAAGAAATGCTCAAGAAGCTAGTATCTGCCTCTGGACAGGGGACATCAAAAGTGAGCTCTTTGATATTCTTGATCTGTGATATTCCTGATGCATGATTTGACTTTGAGTAAAAAGCACAAATATTAATTTTTCCACTAAAAAAACTAGTATGAAAGTATTCCAAAATGACTCGACACCAAAGTGATCAATTCTAGGTAGGGTCTCAGATTAAAAAAAAGTCAAAGCCTAGGCTGAGATGATTCCTCCAAAGAGGAGACTCACAGGGCCAGCCCAAGCCCCCAAGTGAGGTCCTTCTGTGCCATCACTGTGATGTCTCAAAGCTTTTCATCTTCCACAAGGAACGCCAACGTGGAAACTGACACTCAAATAATATTGAGAAATCAAGTCCTGCGTTAGTGCTGCTGTAGGGAGATGGGTCAAAAAAGACAAGATTCTGTTTCCTTGGAGTCTGGAGGCCAGTTGAAGACATGATGGAGCATGGTAAGCGCATTGCGGAAAACTCACTGGAAAGCAAACACAAACTCGAGTTAGGGAGGTGGCTGACTTCACAGCCCACAGCCTCATCCTGAGACCTGTGTTCTCCTTGAGGATCCCACTGATCCCTGCTCTGCCTCAGGGACTTTCTTTCACAAATCCAGCCCAAGGAAAGGTAAATTCCCTTCTCCTTCACAATTCAACTAATATTAGTCTGTGGTATTTGAGCAGACTTCACTGATTACAAAGAATTGCACCTCTCAGAATAATTTTTTCTTCTCCTTGTTTTTTGTTTTGTTTTGTTTTGTTTACTTATTTGTTTATTTTGATGCTAGATTATATCGCTGTCAGTGCCCAAAGTCCCCAATTGTCTTGGAGGGTTCCCAGGGCTCTCCCTACCTAGTTCCTGTCCAGCCTCTGCAAGGAATCAACATCTTACCCACTTAAGCCTAGCCTGACCCCTGAGTGCTGTAAAAGTTCAAGAAATAAGACCCAGAGTTCCCTTTCCCTCCTTCCTAGCAGTTTCCTGCCCCCAGACAATGAATGCTGGGAATATCCTCTGCCCTTGTTAAGACTTCTTTCAGCCCAGGCCCTAGCCCTTGTTCCAAAAGACAAAATGCACAGCAGTATTCTGCAGTCTAGCACCAGTCCCTGAGAGTCACAGGAAGAGTCACTTCCTCCTAAGAGTGGAAGAAGGAAGATCACCTAAGAGCGGAGGGGCAAGGGCAGGAAATGAGGGACTCAGAATCAGACCCAGCCACACAGCTGTGACCTCAGTGAGGCCAGTAACTGTGTCACTGACTGATTTCACATCCCTCCCCCTGTTTATTTTAGTGACAAAGTGAATTTAAAATGAAGTGGTGTTTCCTGGTGTTTTGTTTTGTTTTGTTTTGGATACGAATTTCTCAAACATTTCTGAGATTGTTGAAAATGCCCTAATGTGTTGCAAAACTAGATTTGATAAGTACACAGGATTTTCCTGGAGATAAGACTGCCCTCCATCTACCTAATGGAATTCTCTTCACCCTTCTTTTCGAATCTCACATAGAAGTCCTGCTGATCACAAGGTTCGATTCCTCTGGGGATAAAAGCAAAAACCTATACTGCTTTCTCCTCAAAGTTGGTGAGTCAGGTAGACTGAAAAACTAGACATATCCTTTTTGATGTTCAGCAAAGCCCCAAGCTTCAGGATTATATTTACATTGTAACAGCTTCTGCCAGTATTTCTGAGTAAATAATGATCTATTGGGTTCCTAATTAGCTTCCTTTGATAGACCACTGACCTTTGGATTCAAAGGCCTCAGATGTGCCCATCTCTAGCTTCTTTTATTGTGCTTTTCATTCCATAACTTGCCATTCAGAGGGTTATTCAGCCCCAGGGATGGCCCTGGAAATAGGTAGCAGAAGTCAGGGGCAGTGCTGGCAAGTCAGTAGAGGAGGATAGAGTCATAGCCTCGTGATGGTGGCTAGTCCATCTTATTGCACGATCAGTACGATGTATCTGTAGACAACATTCAGCTGTCTATGATATGGATTTCTGCTCTAGTAGTTTCAGAGTGAAACAGCATCTTCCCTAAAGCCCACATGCCCTGCATCCTTTCCCAGTAGGCCAATGGTTTGCCCACTTGCTCCTGCCCCCTGTAATTTCTACTCACCACAAGGTGGGTATG
Organism: Dasyprocta punctata; assembly: GCA_004363535.1. NCBI lineage: Eukaryota > Metazoa > Chordata > Mammalia > Rodentia > Dasyproctidae > Dasyprocta > Dasyprocta punctata. Next base: position 57,611 of record RJWM01008363.1, on the reverse strand, counting down.
CCAACCATGCTGTTGTCGCTTATATCTAGATGTCCACCACAAAGCTTCATGTACTCATACGTGGAAATTTACAGAGCTTGCTCTGACTAAGGTGGGTGATACTGGGATTAAGGATATGTGGTACTAAATTAACCCACTAATTAGAATTAGCAGAACTCTGAATGTGGACAATAGAAGCCCCACTGGGCAGAGGCAGCAGTGATCAATAGGTTTATAGTCTGACTGGAATATAAAGGAAGAGGAGAAGGCAGACCTGCTGCTACTGCTTGCAGCTATCTTATGCCTACCCTGCCATGGACTGTCTCTCCTCTGTGATGCCCTTCTGGCATGCCACCCTGCCTTGGAACCGGCTGACTATGGACTGAAACCTTTACAATCTGCAAGCCAAAATAAACTTTCCCTCCTTTAATTTGTGGGTGTCAGGTACAGTATTTTGTCTCAGCAACAAGAAAAGTAACTAAGACACATGCCCTGCATCACATACTATGGGCAAGTGGTGATAAAGGAATGAAGTCTCCTGGCAAATGAGCCCCACATGAGAAGTCTTTATATTGTATTAATTTTTTAAATGCAGATTATAAGGCATCATCCATCATCTCATTTGTTAAATAAAGTAAAACCAAATTTTAAATAAAAATAGAATGTAATTCCTGGTACAATTCAAAGAACTAATGCATGATCTAAATGACTAAAGACTGGTAAGAACAGTAAAAAGAATTTCAGTAAAATAATTTACAGTATTTAAATCACTAACGAGAAAGAAGTTAGAAGAAACTATAGAAGACAAACAATAGAAAAGTCAAAGGGAAAAGGGAACAGATCTAGTTGATTAAAAATTCAGTGTCTGCAAAAAACACACTCTGAGAGGCCCATCACTGAATCCCACAGGTTCTACACTTCCACTGTTCCCAGAAAGCTTAGAAATTGTAGGCTGTGGGTGATCTGGAAGTCAGAAAGATTGGAAGATCATTTGAAGTTTTGATAAAATAGCAGTTTTTGTATCTTCCCAAATTCATATGTTGAAATCCTACCCCACAGAGGATCAGTATGAGGAGGTGGGACTTTGGGAAGTAGTTAAGTCATAAGGGTAGGGCCCTCCTTTATAAAGGAGGCTCATGGGAGACATACATGTGAAGGTGTCATCTATCAACCAAGAGATGGTTTCTCACCAGACATGGACTCTGCCAGTTCCTTGAGTTTGGACTTCCAACCTCTAGACTCTGAAAAATAAGTCTCACCCTAAAAAGTTGGGCAATATGATAAATTCAACAATGTAATTTACACTCTTCTCTAGGCCTGTATGCCTTGTCATGTTTCAGAACCAATGCAGTAAGCAGTATGGTGGATGCTGGAACTATTTAGCAGCAATCAAAACTTGCAAGTTTCCTACCACTGCATATCACATGATGTTGAGGGTTTTCTTTATGTTTTTTTCAACTATAAAAATGGAATAAACATTTTACTTTTCTTATTGTTGCTGACATATTTCTTTAAAAAATAAAAATTGAAATAGTACCTTTCAGAAAATTCTTTGCAAAGAATGATAAAGCAGTTACAGTCTTAGTTTGTAAGGTATTTCTAGACAACTTACACATATCACTCCACCTCCAGAATAATTTTTAAGCAATTGCTAAGTTATATTCCATGAAAGATATAGGGAAGATACTCCACACAAAAATGAAAGCCTAAAATCAAAAAATCAGTGACAGACGAGGGCTGAAAGAAAAAAAAGTTCAGGAAAAGACAGATGAAAAGAAGCAGTTAGTCAGGTTAGGCTAAGGTATGCTACTGAAATATGTAAGCTCTAATATCTAAGTTGCTTAGCCCAATAATGGTTCATTTCTCTTTCTTGTTACAGTGCAATGTAGCTATTCTGTAGATCTGCTCCACTTGGGAACTCAACAATACAGGTGTACTTCCATCTTGTAACTGCACCGTCTGAAAAATGTGATCCCTAAGAAGGCAGATGAAATGAGAGGGCTGGAAGCTCACACAGGAGTTATTAAGAGCCACTTTTTCAAGTTTCTACTCGTTTGTGGTTATCCAACGCATAGGATACATCCACAGAAATAACTGCAAAGGAGTCTGCCGGGGAAAATGTCTTCCTATATGCCTAGGAAAATAAACTAGGATGAAAAACATACAGCACTGGCTTTCCCATAAACATTATAGTGAGTTTATTAAAAATGCTATAATTTATCAGTTCCCAGGTCCTAAAGAACAGTAGAATTTACTATCAGTGACTGCCAAGAACTTGGGAAAGGTCGAGGAAGATTGCAGGAGTTAGCAGAAAGGCACAAGGGAACTATGGTGGTGATGGATATAGTGTATGTCCACTTGCAAAAACCCACAGAATTAAATATTTTAAAGAATGACTTTATTGTATATAAGTTATACTTTCATAAATCTAACTTAAAATAAGTTCATAGATCTCAAAAAGGCCAGAAAAATCAGATTTTAAGCCTGTGCAGCCAGAAAGAAAATTAAGAGGTCATCAGCCTCCCATAGAGACGGTACTGCAGCTACACCAATCAAAGGTGCATCAGCTCACACCATTAACACAGGCCCAGTCAACACCAGCCTCTACCACCACTTCTGCTCTATGACATTTATCCCTGAGTTTCTGACTTTTATTTATTTGCATTCTCTTTTGTTCCCATCAGTTTTATCAAAGTTCTTTCAGTTTTATTATCCTACTCAAATAACTCTTGATTTCATTCATCTTTCTTATCGTCCTTATTCTCTGGTCCATTAATTCCTGTTTTTATCTCTATAAGACAGGTGATTTGTACTGTCTTTTTTTCCAAACTGATAGAAGTTCAGTCTTTCCAGTTTTTAAAAAATTTCCTCATATTTAAAGGCACAAGTTTCTCTTTGACTTGTACTGCACAGTATGGAAGCCACTAGCCACCTATGCCTATTTAACTTTAAATTAGTTAAAATTAAACTAAAGTGTAAAATATAGTTACTTTCTCATGCTAACAGCATTTCAGGTGCTTAAAAGTGACATGGGGTTAATGGCTACTGCTTTGAACAGAGCAGATAAGAACATTTTCATAATGAGAATGTGACAAATTATCACACAGCACACTGTTTTAACCACTGCTTTAAATATGCCCCTGAAATTTTGACATGTTATTTTTACCTGTTTTTCAGTTCTTTCTAAGTGTCTTATTATTTCCCTTAAGTTTTCTCTTTGCACTGATATAGGGAATATATTATTTGATTTCTTTACATACGATGCTTTTTTTTATACAGTAATACATTGGTGCATGAACACTTCTTTTCATGGGCAATTCAGTTTGCTAAGAGAAGTGTTTAGCAAAATTTTGCTTCCAGTTTTCCATTCCACACCAGGTGATGAGCATAACTATTGTCATCTTCTCTGCATGAACGCAAATTCAGCCATTGTAGTGGATTGGTAACTGGTGGTCAATTTAAACACCAACTGAACAGAATCAGCGTGGTGCTGAGCATAAATGGTTCACCTGAGGACTGTTGCCAGCTTAAACAGGAGACCTGGAGAAGAAAAATAGTGTTGTAGGTTGTCCTAAGTGTTGCTGCTGTTTGGAGCTGTTGGTTCTCCTGGAGGAGCTTGTCATGCTGGCTCCCCTGGTAGGAATTCAGCTGTTATCATCAGAGGAGCTCACGACCTTGTTGCTGAGAATGACTGCGATTCATTTTGTGGGAGCTTTGGTCTTTACCTTGAGCATTGCCTCCTGCTCCGGGGGGAAGATGTGTGTTGTTTAACCTCTAGGAGAAGTTTGTCATGCTGGCTTCCTGATGCCAGCTGTTCTCATCATCAGAGGAGCTCAGGACCTCATTGCATCTGAGGATGGCTGTGGTACTTTTCTGGACAGCCCCACTCCTTATTTTGAACGTGACTTCTCGGCTACAGTATAGAACTCTTAACCTACTGGCTCAGCTGCTTCACCCCACTGGCATAGACTTTCTAGCATTCACCACTGACCTTTGTGCCTTCCCTGTGCAGATCCATGAAATAACTTGCAACATTTACTCTCTAGGTTTCCAACTGAACTCATACATGTTATTGCTATGGGATCCAGGCCCTCTGCTGAATTTTTCTCAGTCTTTAGTGTTGTGGACAGATTTCCTGCACTTTCTTTGTATTTGACTCCTTGGGTGATCATTATAAATAATACTATAAATTCTGTGTCCTGTATTGTCTTGTTCCCCTTGCTACTCCTGACTACAGCGGTCTTCCCAGAATCATGAAACAAATTAAGTTCATGAATTGAGGTACCATTCACTGTACATCCTTTTATCACTGATGTCTAATCATTTTTCATAATGGTCTTGTCCCCAGAACCTCCCTTCTCTCATTGCTTCCTGGCTGTTGTACAGTGAGTAGCTTTCTTCTGCCAGTCCTTTCTGCCATAACATTTCTGTGATGGAGCCAGACAACCATGGACTAAAACCTCTAAAACTGTGAGCCAAAATATACCTTCCTTCTTTGAGTATGGGAGTCAGATATTTTGTCCCAGTGATGATAAAGTGTGACTAATGCAATAGCCTGCTGTAATTCCCAGAACCTGTAAATGTTTTATATGTGGCAGAAAGGTCTTTACAAATATGATTATTAAGAATCTTTAAGGCACCTTTAATCCCAGCACTCGGGAGGCTGAAGTAGGCGGAGTGTTGTGAGTTCGAGGCCGGCTTGGGCTACAACGCAAGCACAAGGCGGGCCTGAGCTACATAGTGCGACCCTGCCTCAAAAAAATCAGGACCGGGAGTTTGGCTCAGTGCCTTAAGCGCCTGCCCTGGCAGGCGTGAGGCTGTGAGTTCAATCCCTGGTGCCGAAAAAAAAAAAAAAAACAAAGAATCTTTAAGGGCTAGACATATAATAGATTAAGCTTCTTAACAGTGGAATTCTAATCTATTTGTTTGCTTACTTATAATCAGCATCTTTCATCAAAGTTTGAAATAATTATATTAAAACCTCCAGTTACACATGGGACATTTATCCCAAGTGGGTATTTATCATCCTGCTCTCATAACTTGAGACTACACTGTTTGGTGTCTACATGTTTTTGGTTATACCTTCTTGCTCAATTTATTCCTTTATCAGTATATAGACTCTTTTTTGTTCCTTAAGATGTTTTCTTGACTGTAAAGCTATCTTATTGAATATTAAAATTGTTTCCTATGTTAAAAGAATGATGTCCTTGACTAACTTTACTAGATTAAATCTGAAGTAGTATGTACTTCTTTACCTCGTTTCCTGCTGATTCAAAATCATGGCTTTTTAAATGTATGTATACACTATACATGTATATATTCATATATACACACATACATAAATATATAACTTATGTGTATATATACCCACATTCATATACAAACAGATGAGAATTGAATGTAAGAGGTCTGGTTAATAAACAGTGAATGCTTAAATCTTTAAAAATCTATTACAATAAAAGGTGTATTGCCACTCCTCCCATTCAAAATACTTCCCCTTGCTTCAAACGCACTTACACCATCATTTTTGCCCATTTTCTGAAGCAGTTCTGGAAGTCCTCTCCCAAGAGTCTTCAGTTGTACTGTTGTGACTGCCTCAATGCCCTACAGTGACTCAAGTATTTTTTTTACCTTTTGAGGCTATTTTTTCTTTGGGTAAGACAAGAAGTCACATAGTACAAGATCTAGTGAATAAGGTGAACACAAATATACCATCTGTTTTAATAAGCTTGCCTTTCCATTGGATAACACTTCACAGCAGCATTCACCATATATTTGATCACATTTCATAGAGACATTTATGAAAGAATACTTCCAAAATTACAGAGAAATTAAAGAGATACACCACAACACAGAAAAAGGAAGGGGAAACCTGCACCTTTTCCCCAGCTCCTAGCTTGTGGCATGAGAAAGAAAGATTGAATGTACAGAGACACAGTGAAATCAGGTAACTCCAGAGTCTTCCAAGGAAAAATGAACCAGTAGAACAGAGCAATGGATGCTGTATGATACAATAGCTAATTGAGGAACATACAAATACGATGGTCAGGTACCACAAAACTGGGTAGTAGAGCAAACAGGCTCATCCTTAAAAAACAGAAGTGGTAGGATCCTGGAATAGACTCAAAGGCAAAGAACCAGCTATGTCTAGAAGACATTTCTGAAAGATAATGATTTCCTAAAGAGGTCTCATTGTATTAGTAATAAAATAGCTACTATAAACAATTTACAAACATCAGCACAGAAAACAAACAAACAAAAAAATATAGAAAACGAGGAAACACAAAAGCAAGATGCAACCTCAGACCTTCAGCTCACCCAGGCAAAATTAGGGGGTGCTGAGGTAGATGAAATCAAAAGCCACTCAGCTAAATTTTCTGAAATAGTAGTAGTGGATGTAGCAAAGCAGATTTGTGCATCTCTAGAAAAAAATCAGAAATAATTATATTGATAACTAAAGTGATGGACATAGTTAGTGAATCTATAGTAGACACAGATACATAGAGAAGCTTAGAAAAGTGATGGAAACCATGAATGTGAAACATAAAGAACTGGATTCAATTAAAAAAAATTCAAACAGATATCCAAGAGATCAAAAATTCTATTGCAAGTTATTCCGGTTTATACATTGTGTCAACTTGAGAAGGTCAGAAGTTTAGCTGAGAGACTCAGCAGGGAGCCAGGGGTCTTACTTTGTAAACATCCTCATCCTGTGCAAAGGAAGGCAAGGAGATTTGTGGATGATACATCCACCCTGGGGGGGGGGGTGTCCTGTGTACAATATAAGGGAGGAGAAGAGGCTTACTCTTGCCCCCCTTTTTACTCTGGCTGCTTTTGCTTGCTGCTGCCTTGAAGTGCTGCCCCAGTGCATGCCACCCTACCTTGTAGCCAGTTGATTGTGGACTGAAACCGCCAAAAACTGTAAGCTTAATAAACCTTTCCTTCCCTAATTTTGGGTGTCAGATATTTTGTCTCAGCAACGAGTGAGAAGTAACCAAGACAGAATTTGGTACCAGAGGAGTGGGGTCGTTGCTGTGACTAACCTGACCATGTGGTTCAAGAGCCTTTGGGGATGGCTTGTTGGAAAAGTTTGGAAAGGTTCAGAGGTGTTGCCTGAATTCATAGAGCTGGAACAGCTTAGGCTGTTCTGTATGGGAGATTCTGGTGAGAGCTCAGGAGACCAGAAGGCTGATAGCAAGCCTGCTAGTAAAGACCAGGTTCAGGAGGTTTCTGCTGGGAAGAAGGACTGCATCGGTTGTTGGACTCCACATGATGTGTGTTTCAGCTTGGCAGAAAGTTTGTCTGCATTTTGCTCGTGTCCAGAGACTTTGCCTAAGACTGAGATTAAGGACACTGGATTAATTAATCTGGCAGAAGAAATTTCAAGGCAACCTAATGTTGAAATGGTGGCATGGCTATTGTTGGGGACTTTTAGCCAGATTTATGTTGGAAATCCAAAGCAAAAAGCCCAGCAAGATAATTTAAAATGTGAGTTTGGCCAGAAAGCTGTGGACTGTAAAGAGAGGGTTAAGATCTCCATTGCTGAGAAGGAACAGAATAAAAAATATGGCCTGTGGGCATCACAGGAAGAGCCAGCTGGTCCCCACGCTTTGCAGTCTCAAAACTGCAGAAGTGAAAGACTTTGCTTGGAGGAGAAAGCCTCAGAGCACCATGTTTCAGAATGGCGGTGGCAGCCATGCCAGGTTCCAGAATGGAGTCAACATAGGGAATCTGTTCCTCAGAATCAGGGTCAGAGTGCCCAGTGATCCAGGCACTTGACTCCTACAGCCAAGAGAGAGGAGAACCTGGCTACTGCTCCAGCTGGCAGAAGACCTTGGCATTATCCACATGGTGCAAGGGTTCTGAGATTAAAAAGGCTTCCATCTCGATTTCAGAAAGCCTGGGAGGCCAGGCAGTGTGCCCCTGAGAGGGCAGTGTGTGAAGCTGTGAATGTGAAGCAAAAAGTACAATGGAGAACTGAGAAATTTGGAAAAGCCAGAAACGTGGGTCATCTAAGGAAACCTGCAATGAGGGAGCAAAGCCAGCCCAAGAGAGAAGCTGTGGGAGCTAAAACCACCAGAAGCGCCATGGAGGTGGAACCACACAATCCCTTTGGAGCTCACAATTTGCCATGGATTGTCTCCAATGGTTCACATGGAACTACAGGACTTAATGTTTGCCCTGCTGGATTTTGGTCTTGCTTTGGTTCCAATACTTTGTATTCCCCTGCTTGTAACTTTTGGAATGGTAATATTTACCTTGTGCCTTTATATGTTGGAAGTGTTTAACCTTGTTTTCATTTGTACAGAGGATTAGTGTTAAGAGTTTGACATAGATCTTGGAGGAGATTCAGGACTTGGACTTTTCAGCAATGCTGAAATTGTTAGGACTTAGGCAACTCTTGTAGATGGACTAAATGCCTTTTGCATAAAGGGATGTGCATGAGTCTTTGGGGGTCCAAGGAGAAAATGTTGTTTTGAATGTAATATAATGTTGGTAGACTTAATGCTGGTTCTTGGGGATTGTTAAGTTGCAAAATGTTAATAAGCATGCCTTTGTATCTGGAGACTGATTTAAAGAAATGTGTCTGGTTGCCAAGTTGACAAGGGGTGGATTGTTATGGTTTATACATTGTGTCAACTTGAGAAGGTCAGAAGTTTAGCAGAGAGACTCAGCAGGGAGCCAGGGGTCTTACTTTGTAAACAACCTCATCCTGTGCAAAGGAAGGCAAGGAGATTTGTGGATGATGCTCCCACCCTGGGGGGGGGGCAGTGTCCTGCGTACAATATAAGGGAGGAGAAGAGGCTTGCTCTTGCCCCCCTTTTTACTCTGGCTGCTTTTGCTTGCTGCTGCCTTGAAGTGCTGCCCCAGTGCATGCCACCCTGCCTTGTAGCCAGATGATTGTGGACTGAAACCTCCAAAAACTGTAAGCTTAATAAACCTTTCCTTCCCTAATTTTAGGTGTCAGGTGTTTTGTCTCAGCAACGAGTGAAAAGTAACCAAGACACAAGTATACACAGCAGAATCAACCAATGTGAAGATAGAGAATCAGATCTAGAAAACAGATTTGTGGTTATTGATCATTGAATGAAAGACTTCTTTAAAATAGCAAGAGACCATGAAAAATCAGTCCAAAGTTGCTAGATGATGCAAAGAAAAATAGTAAAAGACTGATTGGAATTGATGAAAAAGCAGGAGATAAAATGTCATTTTAAAAAACTTGTCCACAGAAGTAATAGAAGAAAACTTCCCAAGCATGGACAAAGAATTTAACATACAAATAAGTGAGACATATAAGCTGCAATTAGCCATTATCAGAAAACAACTACACTGAGGCATACAATACTCAAGATTCTAGAAATTCAACACAAGAAGAGAACAGTAAGTTATTAGAAACAAAGAAACATCACCTATAAAGGGAAGACAATTAGAATCACAGCAGACTTCTTTACACAAAACCTTAAGTCAAAAAGAGCTTGAAATGAAGTATTTCAAGCCCTAAAAGAAAACAATCTCCAACCCAGTTTGATGTGTCCTGCAAAATGATTTTTCAAAATTGACTGACAAATAAGATACTTCCATGATAAAGAACACTTGAAGAAATTCATAAGCACCAAGCCAGAACTCCAAAAAGTTCCAAAGGATATTCTAGGAAAAGACAATAATTCCGGGAATCCCAACAGACTGAGTCTACAGGCAAAGCATGCAATTAAATAGAAGCAAAGGAAATGGAATAAAAAACAGAAAAATAGTATGTTGACAAGGACAAGTCAATACATATCACTTATATCAGTCAGTGAATGGCCTCGATGCATCAATCAAAAGAAACAGACTGGCAGAAGGAAATAAGAAACAAGATCCAAGCCAGGCATGGTGGCGCACACCTTTAATCCCAGCACTGGGGAGGCTGAGGTAGGCAGAGCGTTGTGAGTTCGAGGCCGCCTTGGGCTACAACGCGAGCGCAAGGCCAGCCTGAGCTACATAGTCTGACCCTGCCTCAAAAAAACCAGGGCTGGGAGCTTGGCTCAGTGCCTTAAGCGCCTGCCCTGGAAGGCGCGAGGTTGTGAGTTCAATCCCCGGTGCCACAAAAAAAAAAAAAGAAAGAAAGAAAGAAACAAGATCCAACAATATGGTGCATACAGTAAACACATTTAACTCAAAAAGAAACTCATAGGCTAAAAGCCAAGGATGGAAAACTTCATGGGACAGAAATCTGGAAAAAAGTAGAGGTAGCTATTCTATTTGCAAAGTGAATTTCAAGCCAAAAAAAGGCAAGGTCCTTTCGTACTTGTTCAGGGAACAAGCCAAGGGGAAGAAATAGTAATCATTAGTGTATATGCACCAAATAGTGGTGCACCCAACTATATAAAACAAACATTAATGGATATGAAAAACCAGATAAGCACCAATACAACTGTAATGGAGGACCTCAACACCACATTGTAACAAATAGACAATCAACTAGGCAACAAATCGACAAAGCATTATCAGAGCTGAACTAAACTTTTGAACAAATGGATTTAGTAGATATGTACAGTGTGTTCCACTACACAACAACAGAAAATCACATTCTTCTCAGCAGTACGTGGAATTTTCTCCAAAATAGACCATTAACTAACTCATTGAACATGCTTAAATAAATGCAAAGGAATTAAAATCATCCCATGCACATTATCAGATCATAGTACAATGAAATTGGAAATCAATGCAACTAATTTCATCTGTTATATTAGAGTTAGGAACCTGTACTTAAATAAGATAGAAAATTCAGAAGAAATGGACAGATTCCTAGATACATTTGAATTTCCAAAACTGAATCAAGAAGATATAAAAACTCTAAATAATCCATTATCGTCAATGAAATTGAAGAAGTAATAATAAAACTACCAGTAAATAAAAGTCCAGGTCCTGATCTGATGTACTCATTGATGTATTCTACAAGAACTCTTTTTTTTTTTTTAAATGGGTCTCACTGTATAGTTTAGACTGGCCTTGAACTCACTATGTAGCCAAGACTGGCCTCAAACTCATGGCAATCCTCTTGACCCAGCCTCCCATGTGCTGGGATTACAGGCATGCACAACCATGTGCAGCTCTTCAAGAACTTTAGAGAATATCTAATTCCTCAAACTCTTTAATGAAATCAAAAGGGAAACAATACCACTAACTTGAAATTCCATCTCACTCCAAAAAGATTGGTTGTCAACAAGAAATCAACCAATAACAAATGATCGTAAGCTGTGTGGAAAAAGGAATGCTTCTCTATCATGGTGGGAGTGTAAACTGATACAGCCACTATAGAAATCGACATGGACATTCCTCAAAAAACTAAAGCAATGGTTCCATTTTACCTGTCTATTCCCCTTCTAGCTGTCTTCCTGAAAGAATTAAAAACATCATACTTCAGTGTTATATGCATCCTCATGTTTATAGCTACATAACTTGTAATAGTTATGAAGCTATTGGAAACAGCCCAGATGTCCATCAATGGATGAATGGATAAAGAAAATGTGGTATTTATATACAATGGAGTACTACTCTGCCATAAATAAGGATAAACTTTTAAGTAAGTGGACACACCTCAAGACTGTGATCTTAAGTGAAATAAATTAGACACACAAGTTTAAATATCACATTGTTTCTCTTGCATGAGAAACTCTAAGTGTAAACAAGGAGTAAAATAGAGGATAGATATTGGGAAGTATGAAGAACATGTTCAAACGGGAAGGGGAACAAAAGAGGGGTAGGAAGAAAAGAAGGAAGTAAAAAGGGAATCAAAAACAAAAAAGTGGAAGGAAATTATGGAAACAAACTCCTGTAAATTGGGAGGGGGGAAAAGGGCTGAAGGGAAGGGAAGAGAGTGGGAAAAGAAGAATTAAGACATATTATATACAAGTTCAAATTCCTTATGATGAATGTGAGCACAATGTTTGGCAAATATGTACTAGTAAATATTTTAAAAATAAGACTTTCAGAAATGTGTGTGTGTATTTATACTAACCCACACATACATACATTTCTTATTTCTACCCTGAGAGGACCCAGAAGCAATGAACATACCTAATTTCTGCAGCTTTGTTTCTAAACACCATTCTTTGAAAGGTTTACAGAGCTTCTTTGGAAAAGTGGTTGGGACCAAGAAAACACAGATGAGCCTGGAGGCATCTTGTGGAAGCACTGGAAAGAGGAGGAAAAAAGTGGGGAGAAAAAGATGGTAGCAGATCCAAAGCCAACCTAAAAGAACACACAATGGCCAGAGCTGGGACAAATTAGGCAATAAAACAAACAACAATAATATAATACATTGGATGATACTCCAAAGAATAAAATCAATATCCACAAGAGCATACCGATATAAACAAAGGATTAAATAAGTACGTGGGAGAAAAGAAATTATCCTTCCTTATAGAAGAATCCAAACTAAAAAAGATGTACAGAAGAGAAATAGAAATTCACTGTTAGAATACCATGTGGACTCAGTGAGTTAAAATTGAATAAAGACTCCTAATTCCCCAAATAAAGTTATTAGCCACTGCAACCCTCGTATTTTCCCAAAGTGTAAGCAGGCAACAGATAGTACAGTCGGAGTGCTGTATCAACGAGAGCTTAATGAGGGCCTGTATACAGAACCAGCAAGGAAGGCAAAGGCTCCTCACCCACAGGTCTGAGAGTGAGTCAAGCGGGACCTAAGAAAGAAAGAGCTAGAACCCTAGAAGTAAGGTTGCCTGGTGGAAGCTGATAGGGTGCATCATAGAGAAAAGCATCCTCTACCAGAACTGCAGGGGCACAAGCAAGGAATGGACAAATAAATACCCAAACTTTTCCCTCTACCCACTGAACTGTTGATGTTTCTCACTGTCAAACCCAACAAGAAGCAAGGGGCAAGATCTTGAGTTGGTACAGTTCACAAAGGTCACTTCCAGGGGTACACAGCAGGGCAAGAAGCACAGAGAATATTTTTAGAGGGACAAATGGAAAATGTGCTCAGAAGAATCAAAGGGAAATCACCAGTTTTAATTTCTGATTATTTAGCAGGAAAATTTATATCAGGAAACTCACAATTGTCCTAATGCTCTTTATATTTCACTTTTAGGGCAGCAGCATTTAAAAATGTTTCAAGGATTTAAAACCTTATTATCTCCTAGGTTTTTGCATGTGCATCATCAATACTATACAATGAGAATTTATATTTATATAGAACATTCATTAGAGAACCCTTTGCTTCTAAGAGCAAATTAGGTTTCATTACTTCATTCATTATACAAGAAATGGACTGATAATGTGTTAAAAATTTCATCAACAAAGAAATAGAATAGTTTTTATGTTTATTTACAGTAAACCAGAGTATTAAAATTTTTAAACATTTACCAAGCAGGAATTTATTCTCACTATATCACAGTTATCCTTATCTTTTATCTAATGATGTATTACTTTTATTATTCCTTGTATCCCTATGATCCCTGATAGGATGGCTCAAAGGAAACAACTTAAAGAGAACTAAAACGCCTCAGACTTCATCCCCTATGTATGGAGAGAAAAAAAACCTCTCAATCTGGAGAGAACCAAGTAGATTTCCTAACACATTTCCAAATGCTGTTTGGAAGGTCACATCTATCCATGAATCTTTTGTGTTGTGTTTTGTTTTGTTTTGCCATCCTGGTGTATTCAAAAGTGTAGTGAATTATAAGCTGGAAGTCTTATGTTCTAGTTCCAACTCTGTTGGGGCTAATTATGATGCCTTCTTGGCTTCCATATTTTTAGATAAAAAACAAAAACCTAAAGTTACTTTCCTTTCAGACCATTCTGGCAGTTTCTCCATCAGATAGTAATGAGTTGTAGTGTTTTATTAAATAACTTTTAGTTAATAAAATGATATCTAAATCTTTGTTCTGTAAACACACACATCTCAGTAAATATATACTCCTCATAGAGGAATATGGGAAATTTGGGGGATTCCAGTGTGCACTCTTGCCCGATCCTTCACAAATGATTCAGAGTGACCAAGAGTCCCCACCCTGTGTGTAGGACCACTGAAAGATGCTTTGTCTGGAAAAGTTCTTAGTTTTTCCAAAAGCCTCTCTGCTGGGAAGAGCCTGGATTCCTGTTATGGCTTGTATCTAGATGTCCCCCCAAGCCTCATGCAGTCATAGGTGGGGCTTTTTGGAGGTCACTGGATCTAGAGTGTGTGATGCTGGGATTGAGGACGTGATACTAGGATTAAGGATGCAATTAGCAGCCAGATAAGACATAAAGGGGAGTAAGAGGGTTGTTGCTGTTCGCTTGTTACTTATTGCTGCTTCTGCTTGTCTTCTGCTGCCTTCTGTACATTCTGCAATGCCCCTGTACAATGCTATCTTACCTTGGAGAAAGCCAACTATGAACGGAAACCTCTACAAACTGAGCTAAATAAACCTTTCCTCCCTTAACTTGTGAGTATTGGGTATTTTGTCTCAGCAACAAAAAAAGTCACTAAAACAGTTCCCAATTTCTCTTGCTTAGGGATAGGCTGCCAATTTTGTCCAGTCAGCTTCTCTAAAACTATGTCCATATTGCCTTCAAGATTGGCGCTCAGAATGCAATAACAGACACTGTCTTGCTTTTTCATTTTTTTGTCTCAATAACCTTGGTTTTCTTTCTTCCACCTGAATTAATTATAGTAATCAAAATCATATTCAGGGACCTTTAAGATTCTTGTAGTCTGAGGCTACCAGACACAGACTGTATGTAGATGCAACTAGCAGCTATTAGATTTTTCTCCTGATTTCCATTACTGGTTTCCAAAGCCCCCTTCTTTACTCCCTTCCCTAAAGGTTTCTCCCTTGTTAATTGTAAAGTTGTTGTACCTGTTTGATAACCATCATTTATACTTATTATAGTAGTAAGAGAAAGACAACCCAAGACAAAATAGTTCTAGGAAAAAAAGGAAGCATAGAGAAGATTTTTGGCAAGCTGCCCATGGGACTCAAGCATGTTTCAAGACCTTAGGGTCATAAACAGTATCACTAATGCACTCAAGAGAAATGTCTAACATAACCCTGAGGGGTCGATTTTTCCTGAAGCAAGTAACGTCTAAACTGAATCCTGTAAGATGAGGAAGATGTGTTGTACAGGGAAAGAAGGACATCAGGGGATGGAAAAATAAAGAACTTTGCAGGTAGAAGTGAGAGAACATGGTTAGGTCTGAAAGCAAATTTCCCTTAGGACCCAGCCAGCCCTTTCTATGGCTGAAAGGTAGAAGGAGAAAGAAATAGTAATATTCATTGAGGTAAGCCATGAGAAGATATGGTAGTGGTCCTACTTTGCAATGCTGAAAATGCTAGCTTTATCCTGAGGGAACCAGGGAAGAACTGAATGTGTAACACCTCAAAAACAGAAATCTCGTGAATGTTGAGCCCAGCATCATGTGAACTGGGAGTGGCCAGCCCTCTCTTCTGTTCTGATGACAGCAGGATTAGATTGATATCTGAGAACCTAGTCCTCAGGGACTGCTTTCCCCAGACACTTTTTGAGCAACTGCTTATGTAGGCTTTACCAAATCTTGGATCGCAAAAAGTAGAATATTTTAAAATTGCTATGATTGGAGTGATAGCACTTTTAAAAAGACTTTGACCTGTGCCAAACATAAATCCCCAGGCACCAAGTAGGAATGAATCATCTGATTTTAATATCACAAGAAAAGACAGGAACTTATAGGTAAACATAGTTTTATCCAAGCCCTGACAGTTTTTATAGAAAATTAGATGTATTGAATTATAATTTATATTCAATAGCACTTGCTAATTTGCAATGTTCATTTTGTTGAGTTGTGACAAAAGACTGTAGTTAGATTCCCATCACCATACTCCAGCTATCGAATTTTATCACTATAACTTCTCTTGTCTGCTAACTGCCTCATCCAATCCCTGGCGTCTGGCTGCCACTGATCTTTCTGTCTCCACACACATGCCTTTTTAGAGAATTTCATGTGAATGGAATATACAATATGTAGTCCTTTGTGCCTGGCTTTGCTCAGTTAGGTTTTACAATTTATCCATATTGTTAAGTGTGTCTATAGCCTATTTATTTTTACTGGGGAGTAGGATACCATTGTTGGAGCTACCACAATTCATTACCTATCAGTTCATAGTTTTTAGGAGGATTTTTTTCCATGTGACTATCTAATTGTTTCACAGGGCTTGTTGAAAAAAACTATTCTTTCTCATCAGATTATCTTAGTGTCTTCTACAAAATTGATTGACCACACATGTGTGAATCTAACCCTGCTCTCAATTTTGTTCCCTTAACCTGTATGTTTAAATTCACATCAATAACACTGTCTTGATGACCGTAACTTTGTAATATCTTAAAATCAGGTAGCATGAATCCTCCATATTTATTCTTTATTTTCAAAATTGTACTGTCCACTCTAGATCTTTCATAATTGCATATAAATCTACAACCACCTTGTCCATTTCTTCCAAAAAATTTTCCATGATTCTGATTGGAATTCGTTTTGTAATTCTTTTATGGTGTGACCACAAGAAGACTCAGAAGAAAGGCTCAAGAAAACAAAGTTTATATTCACAGGTCCCAGAAATGAGGGCATGGCATGCTATGAAGGCAGGAGGTCAGGAGATAGAAGACAGGGGTGAGGGAAGGGCTAGGCCACAGTCATTACTTATATTTCTGCAGGAAAAGCAAAGCAGGACAGGGGAACAGTTTAGGATTGGCCAGCTTGAATAACTGGTAGTTTTGTTGCAGTGACTGCCTGGTATATATATAGTGTTGCTTTGGGCTTTCCACTGGAAGAAAGAAGAAAGAGAATCTTCATGAATTTCCCTATATAGGAAGAAGCATGTTCATGAATACATTCTTATAACTGTATTTTAAATTATGTCTTCATATAGTTGCACAGAGAATATAAATATTTTCGAGGTTCTTAAAATTTCCAAATCTCCCAAAAGAGTGAATTTTATTTCTTGTTAGCAAAGTCACTGCACTAACTGGATGAAAAAAAGCTCAGATAAGCTTATATTACAGCATTCTCCTAATAAAAATGCTATTTTTAAAGCATGTGACTCACGTGGCAAGCGCGAGGTCATGAGTTTGATCCCCAGTACCAAAAAAAAAAAAAAAAAGACTCAAAATGTAGATTTTCGTGACTTGGAAGATAATATCATCAAAGTGTCCATATGACAAAGCAAAACAGTGAGAACAATATTGGATTTCAAAGACAAGATCCCCCGCATTTGTTATATTGCCTACAGTCATCCACCCAAGAGATGTTCCGACTGCTGGCCCCAGGCCTGCAAAATCGACCAAACAATACAAGCATTTAGTTGCTTTATATACCTTAGCTGCTATCAACTCAGCATATCCTCCTAACCAGTGGGTTGCTTACGGGGTTGTGTGTGTGTGTGGTTTGATTCTCAGCCTGCACGCCAGTAGGCTCATGGGACATGCTGATTTTTATCTTCCTGAAAACTGTGTGGCTTGTGCAGCTTACCAGAAAGGCTGACAAGTTGGCTTCTTATTGGGCCTTCCCAGTCCCAGCATGGCCAATTCTTGGGAGTTACCAGAAAGACTGGCTAGTTGGCACCTTGTTGGGTCCTCCCAGTCCCAGCATCTAATGTGCCTTTTACGTAATTTTGCTTAAATTAAATATTCACCATATTTTCTATCACATTTCATATATGGTCAACTGATATTTGACAGGGTGCCAAAAACACGTGGAGAAGGACGAAGCCTTCAACAAGTAGTATTTGGAAAACTGAATATCTGCAAGCCAAAGAAAGAATGTAGACACTTATCTTATGCTATACATAATAATCAACTCAAAATGTATTGAAGATGAAAATATAAATGTAAGACCTGAAATTTCTAGGTAAAACTTCTAGAAGAAAAGCTTCCTGACTTTACTCATGGTGGTAATTTTTTTTTAATATGACACCAAAAGAATTGATAACAAAGTATAATAACAAATAAGAATTGCATCAAACTAAAAGGTTTGTGCACAGAAAAGGAAACAATCAACAAAATGAAAAGGTAAACTTAGAGAATGGGAAAGTATTTTCAAATCATATCCATAAAGGGTTAATATTCAAAATATATAAGGAACTACTACCAAATGATGGTGAAAACCAGGAGCTGAGAGGATAGCTTAGTGGTAGAGCACTTGTTTAGCATATGCAAAGTCCTGTGTTTGATCCCAAGCACCATGAAATAAATAGAAAATGTTGAGAGGTTTAAACAGACATTTCTCTAAAGAAGACATATATTGGGCTAAGAGATACACAAAAAACACTCAATATCAGTAGTCATCTGGTAAACTAAAAAACAGTGATATAGCATGCCTGTTAGGATGGTTATTATCAAAAATACAAAAGGATTACTGAGAACGCAGAGAAAAGAGAATCTTCATACACTGTCAATCAGGATGTAAACAGTGGAGCTACCATGAAAAACAGTACAGAACCCTCCAAAAAAATAAAAATAGAACAACCATATGATTGTGCCCCCCCATTCCTGGTTATGTATCCAAAAGAGCTGGAATCAGAATTCTGAAAAGATATCTGCACACTTAGTTCACTGCATTTATTCACAGTACTCAATATATGGACAAAAAGTCCACTGATGGAGGAAGGAGCAATGAAACTGTGGTATATACATACAATGGATTTTCTTAGTCACTTTCTCAGGTTACCCATGATCAGCTGAATTCAAGGCAGAAATGGCGCAGTGGAAAGGCTTAGTGTATGACAGGGGCTCACCCCATGGCAGCCAGGAAGCAGAGAGAAAGGAGGAGCAGGGAAGGGAGATGCACCCTTCCAGGCTACTCGTTCAGTGACCACCTCTATCCAGGACCGACCTCCTTAGCTGCACCATCAATGTTCCCATGATCTAATCACCTTACAAAAGCCCTACCTCTGAATGTAGAAGACTTCTGGGGAACACTTTAGATATAAACCATAACAAGAATATTATAGTATTAAAAAAATTATAGTATTAAACTTTTAAAAAGAAGAAAATCTTGCCAAAAGAGACATGAACAAACACAGAGGTCATTTTGCTAGGTGAAATAAGCCAGTCACAGAAGGCAAATGATGCACAGTGTCACACAGGATTTAAAACAGTCTAACAGAAGGAGAAAGTGGAAAGTTAGCTTTCTAGGAGTGGGGTGAGGGAGGAGAGGTAGCTGTTGTTCAATGGGCATGATTGTCAGGAGCAGTGGGAAGCTAGAAACTGACCACATGTGCAGGGCTGCAGCATGGCCGGGCATGGCCTTCCCAAGAACAAAGAGCACCTGGGGCAAGCCACATGAAGATGCTGCTTCAGCCCAGGAAAACACCAATCCCCTAGACAATCCAAGCAATGGGTTGCTAGGGTTGAAATTGACATCATCCTTCTGAGTATATAAATAAATGTGCTATAGTGGTTGAGCAATTCCTTTCCTCCCATCAGGAGGGTAATGGCTTCACCTGACCCCAGCTTTGTCTCTTCTTTATTTTCTCATCCTTTTCAGTCCTTTACCACAAGAACCTAAAGAGCTGCATGGGTCACAGCACATGATGTTTCGGTTATGTATTTTTATTAAAATAATAATACATGTATTAGAATTTTTTAATTCACAGTGATGTAAAGGGAAAATAAACAAGCAAAGTTGGCCCATAATTTACCTGTTCAGATTATTGTTGTCAACCATTTTAATGAACACTAGATAGATAGATAGATAGATAGACAGACAGATATTTGGTTACAAAATCAAAGTACACATAAAGCCATGCAATATTAAAAAAAAAAAGTAAAATCTTTCCATAGCCCACAGTCCTCTTGAAAACATTTCTTTTTAAGAGGAAAAAGACACATATAACAAAGACAAAAAGCACAAGAGATAAACAAACAACTAGAGCAAATGCACAACATCCTGTTTAAAAAACAGGATGATAGAAACTTGACAATGGTTGGAATATTGTATATGGTTGCCTTCAAAATGGTTGTTTACATTAACAGATATAGACATGTAAGATTGATCTAATCATATGAATATTAACCGTTCTTTCTCAATAACTAATACATTCAGCAGTATGTTCATTTTGGTTATCTTATATATATATTTACACAGATTTATATCTTTTCCTTTTCCCTTCCCTCTTTCCCCCTTTTCCCTTCCCAATTACTTTTGCTCTTTGAGCAGTTTTTACCCTTACATAGTATTTATTGTAGATTCTGGATCATATATACTTTTTCAGTTTCTTATACTAGGGAGACAATATGGCATTTACACGTGGGTTTGATTTATCTCACTTATGAGTATGGTCTCAAGTCATGTCCATTTACTTATAAAAGTCTCAATGCAATCTTTCTTAATAGCTGAGTAGTACTCCATTGTATAAAAATATCACATCCTTTTTATCCATTCCTTGATTGATGGACACTTGGGTTGTTTCCAAGATCTGGCTCTTACAAATTGGGTTGCTATAAACATGGGTGCACAAATATCACAGTGGTATGATGTTTTCAATTCTTCTGAGAAAACGCCCAGCAGTGGGATAGCTGGGTCAATTGGGGTCTCCAATCATAGGTTTTTTTGTTTTTGTTTTTGTTTTTGTTTTTGTTTTGCAGCACAGGGGATCAAATTCACAACCTTGTGCCTGCCAGACAGGCGCTTAAGCCACTGAGCCAAACTCCCAGCCTTAGTTTCTTGAGGTAGGATCGCACTATGTAGCTCAGGTCGGTTTTGTGCTCACATCGTAGCCCAAGCCAGCCTCGAACTCACAACGCTCCACCTACCGCAGCCTCCTGAGTGCTGGGATTAAAGGCGTGCGCCACCACACCCGACTCAATCCTAGCTTCTTGAGGAATCTCCACACTGATTTCCACAGCAGTTGCACCAGTCTACACTCCCATCAGCAGTGGAGAACAGTTCCTTTTTCCCCACAGCCCCTCCAGCATTTGTTATTGGTTGATTTTTTAATCTTGGCCATTCTTTCTGGAGTGAGATGGAATCTCAGTGTTGTTTTAATTTGCATTTTCCGAATGACCATTAAGGTTGAACATTTTTTCATATATTTATTTGCCATTTGTATTTCTTTCTCAGAGAAGGGTGTATTCATCTAAGATGCCCATTTTTGGATTGGGTCCTTGAATTTTAGGGGCCTGATTTCTTTTAATTCTTTATATGTTTTAGATAGAAGTCCTTTGTCTGATGGACAATTGGCTAAGATATTTTCCCAGTTCATGGGTTTTCTTTTCACTCTGTTGGAGATTTCCTTTGACATGCAAAAACTTTTTAGTAAGATGAGATCCCAGTTGTTG
>RJWM01008363.1:0-36238 GCA_004363535.1 Dasyprocta punctata | reverse complement strand
GCCTACTCCTATGTCAAGATTTTTACCTACTCTGTCTTCTAGTAAGTTTAGTGTCTCTGTTTTAATATTCAGATCTTTTATTCATTTTGACTTTATTTTAGTGCATGGTGATGGACGTGGATCTAGTTTTAGTTTATGGCATATAGAAAGTCAGTTTTTCCAGCACCATCTGTTCAAGAGGCTATCTTTCTTCCAATGTACATGTTTGGCCCCTTTGTCAAAGATGAGATGGCTCAGTGTGTTTGTAGTTGTGGCTGTGTCTTCTAATCTATTCCATTGATCTTCAGGTCTGTTTTGATTCCAGTACCATGCTGATTTTAACACAGTAGCTTTGTAGTATAGTTTCAGGTTGGGGATTGTGATGACTCCTGCCTTACCTTTGGGGCCCAGATTTGCCTTTGCTATTCTAGGTCTTTTCTGGTTCCTGATGAATTTCAGGAATGCTTTCTCTAGCTCTGTGAGGTAGGCAAGTGGTATTTTGATTGGAATTGCATTGAATCTGTATAATAATTTTGGGAGAATGGCCATTTTCATGATGTTCGTTCTTCCTATCCATGAACAGGGAATATCTTTCCATTTTCTGAAATCTTCTTTGATTTCCTTCTTTAGAGTAATGTAATTTTCACTGTATAGATCTTTTACTTCCTTTGTTAGATTGATTCCTAAGTATTTCATTTTTTTGGATGTTATAGTGAAGGGTGTGGTTTCCCTTATTTCTCTCCCAGTGACTTTGTTGTTTGTGTACAGGAATGCTATTGACTTTTGAGTGTTCACCTTGTATCCAGCTACATTACTAAATTTAGTTATTACTTCTAAAAGTCTTCTAATCGATTTTTGGGGGTCTTCTATGTAGAGTATCATATCGTCTGCAAATAATGATAATTTTACTTCTTCCTTTCCTATCCTTATTCCCTTTATTTCTTCCTCTTGTCTAATTGCTCTGGCTAAAATTTCCAGAACTATATTGAATAGAAGTGGTGATAATGGACATCCTTGTCTTGTTCCTGATTTTAGGTTGAAAGTTTTCAGTTTTTCTCCATTTAATAATATGTAGGCTGTTGGTTTATGATATATGGCTTCTATCAGTTTGAGATAGAGACCATCTATTCTGATTTTCTGTAGGGTTTTGATCATGAATGGGTGTTGGATTTTGTCAAAAGCTTTTTCTGCATCTATCTTGGCATGATCATGTGGTTCTTGTCCTTGGCCCTGTGGATATGGTGTATTACATTTATTGATTGGTGTATGTTGAAACATCCCTGCATTCCTGGGATGATTTCCACTTGATCATGGTGTACAATCTTTCTGATAACTTGCTGTATTCTATTTCCAGTATTTTATTGAGGATTTTTACACCAATGTTCATGAGGGAGATTGGCCTGTAATTTTCTTTTTTGGTTGGGTCTTTCTCTGGTTTTGGTATTAGGGTAATACTTGTTTCCAGGAATGAGTTAGGGAGACTTACTTCCCTTTCACTTTCATTGAAGACTTTGAGGAGTGTTGCCATTAAGTCTTCCCTAAATTTCTTGTAGAATTCAGCAGTGAATCCATCAGGGCCTGGGCTTTTCTTAATGTTGGTAGGATCCTGATTACATTTTCAATTTCATTAGCTGAGATTGGGTTATTCAGCAGCTTTATGTCTTCTTGATTCAGCTTTGGGAATTCATAGGTTTCTCGGAATGTGTCCATTTCTTCTGTGTTATCAAATCTATATGAGTAAAGGTTTTCGAAGTAGGTGTTGATGACCTTCTGTATTTCCACCAGGTCTGTAGTGATTTTACCCTTTTCATTTCTTATTGCATGAATCTGAGTTTTGTCTTTCCTCTTCTTGATAAGGTTGGCTAGGGGCTTATCAATTTTATTTACTCTTTCAAAGAACCAACTCTTTGATTCATTAATTCTTTGTATTGTTTTCTTAGTTTCAATTGCATTAATTTCTGCTCTGATCTTGATAATTTCCTCCCTTCTTTGGGCTTTGGACTTGATTTGCTCTTCTTTTTCTAGAAGTCTGAGGTAAAGCATTAGGTTGTTTATGTGTGTTCTTTCCATTTTTCTGATGTGGAAGTTTAGTGCTATAAATTTCCCTCTGAGGACTGCTTTCATTGTGTCCCTCGGGTTCCGGTAATTTGTATTTGCATTTTCATTCAATTGTAGATATCGTTTAATTTCTTCTTTAACTTCTTCTGTGACCCATTGGTTATTTAGAAGAGTATTATTTGATTTCCATGTGTTTATGTGGTTCTTGTAAGTTTTTTTGTCATTCATTTCCAATTTTACTGTGCTATGGTCAGATAATATGCATGGAATTATTTCAGTTCCTTTGCATTTACTTAAGCATGTTTTGTGAACCAGTATATGATCTATTTTAGAGAATGACCCATGTGCAGCTGAAAAGAATGTGTATTCTGATGTTGATGGGTGGAATACTCGATACACATCTACTAGGTCCATTTGTTCATAAGTTTGATTCAGTTCTGTTATTTCTTTGCTGATTTTTTGTTTGGTTGATCTGTCTCTCTGTGACAGTGGGGTGTTAAGGTCCCCTGTTATAATTGTATTATCATTTATTTGGTTTTTCATGTCTATTAAGAATTGTCTTATATAGTTGGGTGCTTCCATATTTGGTGCATATAGATTTATGATTGTAACCTCTTCCTCTTGAAGTTTTCCCCTAACAAGTATGTAGTGACCTTCTTTATCTCTTTTGGTCATTCTCGGTTTGAAGTTTGCATTGTCTGCAAACATAATAGCTACCCCTGCTTTTTTCTGGGCTCCTGTTGCATGGAGTATTGTTTTCCAGCCTTTGATTTTTAGCCTGTGAATCTCCTTTTGAGTGAAATGTTTTTTCTTATACACAGTATATTGTTGGGTTTTGTTTCTTAACCCACTCTGCTAGTCTGTTTCTTTTTATTGGTGAGTTGAGACCATTTACACTGATTGATAATAACTGATATGTACTGACTCAACCCTGTCATGATATCTTTCTGTTGGTGGTTTTCTACATTTTCTGTTTAATTTTTTGCCCTGCTTAGTGGTTTCCTTCTGTTGTTGTTCTTAGGATTGTAGCTATCTTTATCTCTTTCTAGAATGTCTTTCAGTACTCTTTGTAGTGTTGGTTTGGTGGCCATAAATTTCTTCATTTGTTCTTTGTCATGAAAGTGTCTTATTTCTCCATCAATTTTTAAGGATAGTTTCACAGGGTACATCAATCTGGGTTGAAAGTTGCTTTCTTTCAGGATTTGAAATACTTTACTCCAAGCTCTTCTTGACTTAAAGGTTTGTGTTGAGAAGTCTGCCGTGATTCTGATAGGCTTTCCGTCATAAGTGATCTGTTTCTTTTCTCTGACAGTTTTTAGTATTTTGTTCTTGTGCTGTATTTCTGATACCCTAATTATTATGTCTGGGTGAAGATTTATTTTGGTTATGGTTAATTGGGGTTCTGTATGCCTCACTTATGTGTGTATCAGATGCTCTTCCCATGTTTGGAAAATTTTCTGCTATTATTTCTGCAAATAGTCTTCACAGGTCATTAGTATTGACCCCTGCTTTTTCATTTATGCCTATTAATCTTATGTTATTTCTCTTGGCATCATCTTGTAGCTGTTGAATTGTTGTTTCTTGGTTCCTTATTATTTTTAAGAGATCTTTTCTTTCATGATATAAGCTCCCATGCTGTCTTCAAGGTCTGAGAGTCTATCTTCAACTTCATTCAAGTGGTTTTTCAAACTTCCCATGGAATTTTTCATTTCCTGAATTTCCCTTTGAATCTGTTTCATGCATTCTATTTGTGTCTTGTATTGTTCATTCAAAGTTTTCATCATTTTCTTATGTTCTATTTTTTTATCTTGCTCTTCTTTAGATACACACATTTTTTTCATGATGATTGTCATTTCATTTTTTTAGCTGAGAGATTATTTCTGATTTGAATTTCTCTATAGCTTCATGGAGTTTTTTCTTTGCTGCATTTGCTATCATTTCAGAAAGTTCAGTTGTGTGACTCCCAGTGTCTTCTACTTCTATGTCTCTTGGGTTGGTCTCAGTGGGCTGCAGGATTGAGACTGACTCTTGGTTTTTCATTTTGTCATTTTCTTCTGGGACCTGGGTGGCTGGGCAGGCAGCCTCCTGATCAACTGTACTGGAACACCATGTAGGGTAGAGCTTTAATTGTCCAATATCCCCGTGGCTAGCTGGGGTACACTCCAAGATTACGGTGCTGGACCCTTGTGTTCTGTGGTTTGTGAGGCTGGCCACGTGTTCCCTTGATGTACTTTATTGGGTTGCTCTGGGATGCTGGGCTATGTGTGCTGCGAGTCTGGCTGGGCATTCCCCTGGTGGGTTGCGCTGAGAAGCAGGACTTGGTAGAGCTGGATCCTCTGTACAGCTAGTGAGGGCACACTCCTGGAGTGTGCTGCCAGAGCCTCCACCTTACTGGGTGGGGGCTGAGACCTCCAGATCCCAGGTGGCTAGGCAGAGTGCACACCGGAGAGCCCATCACCTGGATGTTGCATCTGGTTGTGAGTTCAGAGCCTCAGGAGCACTGCACCAGGTAAGCCCAGGCAAGTTCCAGTCATATAGTGTCGGGGCCTTGCTCCAGGTTGGGCAGGTGTGCAACCTGTAGGACCTGCTGCGCAGGCCACAACCCTGAACAATGGAGCTCGTGCCTTCTGCTCTGATGGGCAGAGCTCAAGTTCTCTAAGGCCCTGCAGCTATGCTGGCCAGTCCCTGATGAGCAGCTCTGGGGCTCTGGGCTGGGCTGGGTTCAGTACCTCTGTGTCCTGCGAGGCTGGCCAGGCATTCTCCTGGTGGGTTGTGCTGAGACCCGGGACTGGGTAGAGCTGGATCCCCCAGGCAACTATTGAGGGCGCACTCCCGGATTGTGCTGCTGGAACCTCCACCTTACTCCCCCAGGACCCAGGCAGCTAGGCAGAGCACACCCCAGAGTGTGGCACCACCCAGACCTTGCATCTGGTTGCAAGTTCAGAGCCTCTGGAGCGCCGCACCGTGCAAACTCTTTATGCCTCAATCTTTAGTTCAGAGGTTTTCTAAAGCTCACTGGAAAAAAAAATACATGCATTCAGTTAAGACAGCACTACCACTGGCTTACAAATTGGAGGTAGAGAGATAAAGAACTCTAAGATATTTTGCTGTAAGAGTAGAAAGATGAAGCAACAGTTGCAATTTGGGTTTCTATTTGCTTGTAAGTGAGTGGAAATACAGCATATTTGGATGGTAATGTGAAGAATCCAAGAGAAGGAAAGAAAGCCAGGATTTGGGAGGGAGAAGATGTGGGAACAAGGACCTAGAGAAGGTGGGAAGAGATGAGAATGAATTGATCGCTATTTGTAACGGAAAGCAGAAAGGCAGAAAGCAAAATAGACAGATGCGAAACCAAGAAGCTTGGAGAACTCAGGATCATTACAGACATTATCTTCTGTTTTCTCAGTTGAAGTCAAGGTCCTCAGCTCATGGGGAGAAGCAATGAGGAAGTTGCTGGGGTTTCAGGAAAGGACAGAAGATGTGAATGGTCTTTTCTGTGCTTAGAAGAGCTAAGTAACTAGGGAAACACGGAGGGATCCCAGGGGCAATAGGGACTCCCTGAGGTTGAGTGTCAGAGTGAATGTGAGACAGGCCTCATGGCTGTGAACTTTGTGCAGCCACATTCAGCTAGTGAGGCACAGGGGCAGAGCTGGCCAAAGGTGGATTCCATCAGACTTTGCCAGGAGAGTACTAGGCAGGGGTTAAAGGAGTTGGGATATATAAAAAGCAGTGACTTTGGCATTGCTCACCATAGTGAGAAGGGACATAAAGATATGATCGGGGTGGGGGTGTGAGTGAATTTAAATAAAACAAAGAAACAAGTATCCCAAGCCTTGCTGAATGATGGAGCCAGCAAACTTTGCTCAGGTGCTGAGAGGATGTTGGTATTATCTCCTCCTGGGTCCCTGTTACCCTCTCTTCTTAGTCTGCCCCTCTTGTCCTCCCTACACTCAAGTGTAACAAGTACACAGCTGCCCATTCTCCAACAAAGCTCCAGAGTTGTTTTGATCAAACTCTTCCCATTTGATGAATAAAACCTTCCAGACACAAAGGTCTCAAGTCTCTAAGGATGAAATTTCAAACCATTAGCAGACTGTAAATAACAAATTTTGGGCAAAATGCCTGGGACACACTAATATGTTTTTCAAATGAATAAAAATATAAAGATAATGGTGCAAAAATGAAGGCCTTGTGACTTCTAATAGACATAAGTGATGAGCACATCCACAAGTCCTTAGAGGAGATATTCAGAGAGATGCAAAGCACACTTGAACTATCATCCTTTCATCAGGCAGGCAGTGACGATCCTGAGACAAGAGAGCTAACGTGTATATTCTTCCTTTTCTTCAGTTGACCACCTGGCCAACATCCAATGCAGGCAGAAGGGATAGGAAGGGCACTGTGATCTCGCCAATCAGAGATCACAAATACACCCCCCACCAGAGATCACAAATACACCCCCCACCACATCCTCTGAGGCTACTCCGGGGCCGTGTGTACCAGAGAAGCTGTCATGCCTGGCACAGTTGAATAGAAAAGGTTTGTACTACTGTTTCCTCTGGGATCTGGATACTGGCCAGCTTTGACAAGAGACAACTTGTTATGATGAAAGAATGAGGAAACCTGTGCCCTGGCCTTCTCCACCTGGAAAGGAAGAAGGGCATCGTGAGACAGAGCTGCCAGACACAAGTGTCCACCAAGAGGAGCGCACATGCATGGTCCATGCCACGTTTACAGACCCTGGCCTGTTTCCTGGCCTCTTTGTGGGGACATTTTAAGGGGCTTAAGAGAATTGAGAAATGGGAAACCCAGGGAATCTGGTCCTCTCCTTGCTCAGAAAGCAGAGAACAGAGTGAAGAATCCATCAGATTAATGTCTTATTCCCAATGTGCATAGCAACAGATGAAGAGGACCTAGTTCAAAATGTAATCAATCATTATCCTTCCTGATGGGGTTTCCAGTTGTCACCTCCTTATTTCTACTTACCTAGGCTTCCTATATTTTTTACCATGTGTATAGGATATGCTATGTACCCCCAAGTCCTCCTACTTTTGATGGGGCTGAGTCTGATGCTTGTGATCAGTTTGTTGTCTAGCACCAGGATTAATGACGTGACTGCTACACCCGCCCAGGGGTGGAGCTGAGATACAGTATAAGGGAAGGCGGGTCTTCCTCCTGCTTGCTTCCCAGCTTCCGCCCTCTCTCTCGCCAGCGCAGATTGCGGCTTGCAGCTTGCAGCCGCCATGAACTGTAGCCCCGTCATCCCATGCTGCCTTGGAGCCCACTTTATGGACTGAAACTCCCGAGAAACTGTAAGAATAAACCTTTCCTTCCCTAATTTTGGGCGTCAGGTATTTTGTCTCAGCAACGAGTGAAAAGTAACTAAGACACCATGCATATGTATTTCTTCTGAAAAGGAGAAGGAGCGAAACCTGAAAGTGTTCTTTACATGTCTCTTATTTTATCCACTGGGAAATATTGGTGCATTTGATCCTCACATAATTCTCTAAGGTAAAGAATTCTCTGCCTTGGGGAAGCTCACATCACCATCCTCAGGTTGCAAGAAATGGAGGCCTCAGATGTGTTACTGCGCATGTTTATGTGACAGTGAGCTGCAGTTACCCCAGGTGAGCTGGTGTGATAGGAGAGTCCTCTGCGGATGCATCTCTCCCACGCAGCTGGTACCTCTGCCCTGAAGCCCCTCACAGTCTCTCACTGAAGGTTGCTGCACATTGTTCTGTGAATGGCTACTTGGTGAAGACAGGTCCTTCATTCTGCGTCACAGGATCTATACTCGAATAACAAGAATCAACAAGATGGCCCACTTTCTCCTTGCTATGGCCTCTTTTAAATCTTGGAGGAGGTTAACTACTTTGCCCACAGCAAGCAAGAGGCATGGCTGTTACATAAACCTGCTATTTTGACTGTAGACATCTTGTCCTTAACCATAAGTGAAGCATCCCTTAGTAAAATAGTCAAGATTCATTCAAAACAGTATAGGTGTGGATTCCTCACTGGCTCACTGCTGGAACTGGAAGCTTTGTGACTCCTGACCTACACCAGCTGGTGTGAATCAGAAATGTTTAGCTGAGCAGACACCCACAGCCAATGAGAGAGTGGGCCACATCCAAAAGAAGTCCTCAAATATTGAGGATTATGACACTCAGCTTTCTGTCAAGAGAGGGAGGTACAACTATGGAGAAAGGAGGACTACAATAGCTTACATGATGATGGATTATAATAGGAGGCACTGGTGTAAATGCAGGGTTTCCAAAATACATGGATATGGAGACTAATAAAGTAGGTGTGCAGCTTTATAGCTCTGCTCACTGAGCAAGCCTGGAATCAGTGGTACTCTTGTAGTGTGGATCACTGTGAATGCCTAAGTCTTATTTTCTAAATACCATTTCAACTAAAAGCTACTGGAACTCTTTGGAGACATGGCTGATTTTAGTGCCAGGGCAAGAAAAGTACAAGATGAGCCTGCAATTTTCTGTGCAGTGAAGTTAAGAATTTCTCCAAGAATGATGGGGGCCACCAGTAGTCACAGAAGTCAGCTTTACAAGGTTCTCATTAACCAGACCTAGGCCACTTTAAGCATTCAAGTAAATAGTGTCCATAATAGATTATAATTCATTCAACAAAAAAGTAACCCATGAATCCATACTGATTTAAATAAATAAGAAGGAAAAGCTTTACCTTAGAGTAGAATCCCAAGTAATAATTATAGAAGGAATGATAGCATTATATTATTATTTATCAATCATCTTAATAATTGGCTCAGGTAAGAAACATCTGTGGATGTCTAAATTAATGGATGATGTTTTAATAAGGAAACATATTTATGTGTTCTCAAATCTTCTATCCACAAAACATTTATTAACATCTTAATAGGTAATTATCAACATTTACCAATACTTAGTATAATCCATTTGCAAAGTTCTAATCAGTGAACTTTCCTAGAAACCTAACAAACAGCATTTTAACCAAACTATAAAAGTTAACATCAGCACTAATGGGCTAAATCAATGTTGAGTGCTTTGACAATGTGCATTGGAAAGAACACACCATTATCTCTACAATATTCCTGAAACATAATAGAATCCAGTCGTGACAAAACCTCAGACAACCTCAAATTGAAAGACATTCCTCAAAGAAACTGGCCTGCACTTCAAAAATATCTAGCCTGTAAAAGATAAAGAAAAACTAAAGAACAGTTCTAGGTTGAAAATGACAAAAGAAACATGTGACCTACTATCAATGCATGATCCTCAATTAGCTCCTGGACAATAATGGCCATCTGTATCATCAGTTTTGGGTTACTACAACAAAATACCTGAGACTTTCAGATTATAAGAAGTTTTATTTTCGCTCATAATTTGGTTTTGAATTTTGCAGTCCAAGATCAGGTGGACCCATTGCTTTGAGCCGCTGATGTGAATGCTGGATGGAAATGGCAGGGAGCACATGGTATTGCAGACTTCTCACTGCATGGCCAAAAGCACAAAGAGAGTTAAAGGATGGACCAGGTCCAAAGCCTCCTGGGAGGACAACCTAATCATCTGAGGACCCCCACTAGGCCACACCTCCCACAAGTTTCACTACTTCTAAACAAAATGGGAACCAGGACTGTAACAAATGCACCTTGGAAAGGGAAAACATGGGTTTCATTGCACATTATAGAAAAACTAAGGAAATGAGGCATAATATATTTAGACATGTTAATGGAGTCCCAGGTGATATCTAAATACATGCATACCTTTTGTAATTTTCAAATTGGAACAAATGTATCTATTTCTTCAACCATTTCAGCAAAAAAAAAATGTATCCACTGTTGATATCAAAAAAATGACATCATTGTTGAGACTATCAGTGAAATCTGAGCAGGGATCTGTGGATTGAAAAATATCTTGGTATCAATGTTAACTTATTGATTTCAATGGGCATCCAGTAGTTATGCTGAGAGTACCTTTGTTTTGAGAAAATACACACTAAGGATTTTACAAGAAATGAGGCATTGTGCCTTTTGCAGATTTTCACCAAGCAGTTAGGGAAAAAATTTAAAGGGAGAGAACAAGCTAAAGGATAAACAGTAGATTACTGGTAATGGTGAATCCAGGGATTTCTGTGTGCTATTCTGGAAATTGCAAATTACAAGTAAGTTTAAAATCAAATACTAATAAAGAAAAAGAATTTTGAGTGAAAAGTAGTTTTCAAAGGGTCATATTCAGATTTCATTTTTAATGCAAAGTGTTTATTTGAAAATAATAGTGCAACGATAACAAAAAAGATAGTCATATAGCTGGTTTCTCTTGATTCATTGAGGCAAAAGTTTTGTGCTAATAATTTTCTGGACAATGTTTCAGGTCTATATCTTTTTTCCTAAACAATTTCTGTGTATATAATAACATGCAATGTGCTGATTATTGTCACTCTCAAAAAAAATCAAATACTAAAATTAAATTATTTAAAATGTGTATGGTTAAAGGGTTGTTTTTGTTTTTGTTTTCACTTTTGCGGCACTGGGGATTGAACTCACAACCTCACGACTGCCAGAGAGGTGCTTAAGCCACTGAGCCAAATTCCCAGCCCTTAAAGTTATTTTTCAATAAATTTACTCAAAAAAGCACATAGTTAAGTTCAAAGTCAACTTTTAACAAATTTAAATAATACATGTTATGGACAGAGAGGGAGAGGCATTGAGATGTTTCACTAAGATGTTTTTTTTTTTTTTTTTTTTTTGCAGCACCGGGGATTGAACTCACAACCTCATGCCTGTCAGACAGGCGCTTAAGTCACTGAGCCAAAATCCCGGCCCCTTGTTTCTCTAAGATTACGTGCAGGGTGTTGTTGCAGTTATTTTGGCAGGTGGGGGACATGCCTTATACAAACTTTTCTGTGGTTGTTTCATTCACTTAGAAATGTATCTTAGGAGCTGGGTGTGGTGGTATATGTCTGAAATCCCATCTACTCAGAAGACTGAGACAGAAGGATCACAATTTCAGGTCTAGCCTGGGCAATTTACTGAGACCCTGTGTCAAAACTAAAAATAGAAAAATGGGCCAGGTATGTGGTTCAGTGGTAAAGTTCTTTTCTAGCATGAGCCAGGTTCTGGATTCAATACCACACACTGCAAAAAAGAATTAAATTCAAAGTAAATCTACAAAGACAGGCCTGAGCTACACAGTGCGACCCTGCCTCAAAAAACCAGGGCCGGGAGTTTGACTCAGCAGCTTATGCGCCTGTCAGGCAGGCGCGGGGTTGTGAGTTCAATCCCCGGTGCCACAAAAAGAAAAAAAAAAAAAAACAAAGTAAATCTACACATATATTGGAAAGAGTGTCCTGGCTGCCTCTATATCCTGAATCAATTCAAAATGTTTGCATTTCACAGTCATTTTACCTTTGGTGAAGTGGCTGAAGTGGCACAGTGATAGATCAGGTGAATAAGGCGGATGAGGACGCTCCGTAATGTTCTCACAAGTCTGCCTTTCCTCTGTGTGGCACTTGGCAGCAGCATTCACTGTATTTTTTTATTGCCCCTAATAAAGACACCCATGAAAGAGCATTTCCAGAACTGCTTCAGAGAACGGCAAGCTGAACAATGGGTTAAGTGTATCCAAAGTGAGGGGAAGTATTTTGAAAGGGTACTATAATGAAATTTTTTTGTCTTGTCTTTTTGAGACACGGTTTCACGATGCAGTTCAGGCTGGCCTTAAACTCACTTTGTAGATTAGTTCTCCTGCCTCTAGCACCCAAGTGCTGGAATTACAGGCATGTGCTGCCATACCAGGCCTATAATCAATTTATTTACTTAAACGCACGCCATACTTTTTGATCTACCTTTGTATGTCATTATTCTCAATTAGAGACTGGCAGCGGGAGAGGTCATCCATTGAAGATTTTAAGTGCTGCAAACAAAATGGGCTGGGCTGGGGTACAGTAGCACCAACTTCCTGCCAACATCTAGGGCGGGTCTGAACTGTAGCAAGAGCAGCAGTTTGGCTAGGACAAGTATTCAAAGCTTTGGATATTTCTCTTATAAAAGTCACTCTGAGAATGACTGGAAATGCAAAGCGTAATTGACAGGCATGAACAAAAAGTAAGCCTGTATGTAGTTACTTTTCATGAGGCTTTTAATTTTTTTATGATAGGGCCAGTGATGCTAAGAACAAAGGTATCACAGAGTCCTTCCTGAAGGAAGTGACCTGGTCACCAAAGAGTCAAATCTTTGGAAAGAAAATTTATAAATAGCATAACTACATTCATTCTTCCATTTAAGCCATATGAGATGGTCAGATAAAAAATATGAAATCATCCATTTATTGTCATTTTTATCCCATGTGATTAGTAAAACCATTTAAGTGACCTTTTGTTTTTTTCAATATGATATTTACTCATTAAGGCTTAGGTTTAAAATTAAGGCATTTAACCAAAGCATATCATAGATACTCACCACTTTTTTTTCAAGCTCTATACTGCATATTTTCCCTGCCTCTGGAAAAGAGAGCTATAATTTAGGGTGTACCCATAAGTATAGGTTAGAGTAAAATAATTGACGCCACTATATAAACAGGAAAAGAAAATCAACTTGTATATTTTCCAACCATTTAAATAAGTGAAAAAGAACTCTTCAAAATAGAACAATAAAGTGTCACATTGTAGTATAGTATATATATATATATATATGATTTTTGTTTGTTTGTTTGTTTGTTTTGCCTTACAGAGAAAGTAAAATAGAGTGGAATGTTACTAACAGTCAAACTAGTTTCAAGAAAGCACAATTCACAATTGTTTCATTCTAGATGCCAGAGTTTCAGGAGCTAAGTGCATTCTAGAGATAAGTGTTGAGGACAACATTTCCCAGGGATTTCCAGAGAACTGATCTCTGCGACTGCAATGAAAAGATCCATACACATCCATTACTCTTTGTATTGTTTAACAAAGGGTTGACCTGAATCCTCCTGCATCTTACTTGATGCAACAGCCTTGCAAAGCTGTGTGGAATTAATGGGTGCTCCAGAAACACTGAGTCACTCCAACAGAAGAGATATCCAATCACTGTTCACAGCTGCCCTCCCAGGACACACTGTACTCATTGTATTTATTGAATTGCAGTCACCTTAGGTCATTTTTGTTTGATCATTTTTTAAAATTCCTTTAAAAATGTAGAGGTACCTGTTTCCCAAAGGTCACTTCAAGGGCTCATTTCCAAATCATTGAATGGTTGACTCTGATTTTCTCAGTCTAAAAATTACACCCAATCCAGAAGTCAGTGAATCTGAATTATTCCTGCCTCTGTGGAAAAATTACTAAATGTTACTTCTACCTGCTACCTCACCTATGTTATAAATAGACCAATACTTATGCCTTCTGTAGAATGCTGTGAGAATAAAAAATCTTTAAAAGAAAAGCACCATTCAGATTCAAGCAATATCTGCAGACATGTCAACTCTATGCTAGGCACACTCTCAGGTATTTTACTTTTTTTTTTTTTATTTAACCCCGAAAGTAAGCCTAGTAGACAATCAGTAGCTACATTCTCGGACTGAAACACTAAGGGCCAGACAAATTGAGTTATTTTCAGATAGGACAACTAACCATAAGCAAATCTAAGATTCAAATCTCAGTTTGGCACTCTTTTCATTTACTTACATTTGCTGATATATTTGTATATTTAGGAGGCTATTATACTAATGAGAGTCTCCAGTAGAATGAAATTTTTGGGAATGACTAGCAAACTGAATCAGAGAAAGCAGATTCAAAACATCATTTTCAAAATCAGAGTCTGAACCAGCCTTTTAACTATTTACTGTTCAAGGTCAAAGTGCTGTAACACTGAACTTCTCCAGAAAGGTAAAACGATGCACATATAATCTGGAAAGGAGTCTGAAAGAAAAAAGGAACCTATTCATTTAGGGTTGAAGACTCGAGATACGTAAGTATTCAGAGGTGAGGGGAACACTGAAATTCCTGAGACGTGTGCTCACATCTTAGATAATCTCAGAGGTAAGCAAACGTACAGCCTGCCAGAAATTATACAGCCCGAGAGCCCTCAGAATGTATTTATAGCTGCTCTGTCACTAAGAAGCCAACACTTGATCTGTTCTTTCCAAAATAGGTTTTTAAAAATTCAAAAGGAAAAAGACCAAGAACCCTGTAAACAACGTCTTCTATAGCTGATTGTGACACTGCAGCCAGGGAGAAACAGATGATCATTCTGTTTGCAAAGTCCAAACGGGGCTAGGAGAGGAGGGTGCTGGGGGCTTGGGGCAGATCACAGACTAGGAGAGGAGGGTACTGGGGGCACGGGCTGCAGGAAGAGGAAGGGCTGCTCGTGGGCATCTTGGCTCTCAGGACCTGGAGAGAAACCACAGTTGATACACCTCTTTGGGGAAGAAAGGCAACGCAGTGAGCACATCTGCTGCAAATATGTAATGCTTCCTTGCCCTACACTCCAGGAAAACAAGGGATACACAGAGAGAGAGAGAGAGACAGAGAGAGAGAAAGAGAGAGAGAAAGAGAGAGAGGCAAAGGGCCCTGGTTTCCTAAGGCTCCCTGGTTCTTTTCACTTCTAGAAGTCTATGAGGGTTGAGGTTTTGGAAAATGGGGCCCAAAGTCTTCATTAATGATTAGTATCCCTTAGGCCAGAGTCATCTAGCATCACTCATCCGAGATGATGAAATCCAAAAAGTCTGGAAAATCTAAGTTCTTTTATATAACTCATTTGACAGCAAAGTTTAACGTGACATGAATTCCTCTGGTCACAAAACTTGACCCAGATTTATGAGAAAGTGCCGCTGCACACCTCTGACTGGTGTGTGTGTGAGAGAGAGAGAGAGAGAGAGAGAGAGAGATCATACCTTTCTAGCACCTTTCTTGGAAAATTATGAATTTCAGAATATCTTGTGGCAGGAATCTTGGTGATGGATTGTGGGCCTGAATCCTGTCTTTGCATCTTTCTTCTTTCTTCTTGTGTTCTCATTGTAGGTTAACCCACTTATCCATCAGTAGAAACAATGAATTGAGAGTATCTTCCCAGGCAGATGTGTCCATATGCACCACTTGCCAATCCAGGTCTGCTAGCTTCCAAAGGTGAACATCAAGGTTTGGGAAAACCACACTACATAGGTGAGCCTCGCACACCAGGTCACCATGACCCTAGCAGGCAGCTGTCAGCCGTCTACACAGAGGACCTTGGACACAGTCCCCAAGCTCAGTTTCACACTGAAATCACCTGGGACTCTCTCTCCTTCCCACCACCTGGAGGAACTGGTCCGGGTGCAGCCTGGTCTTGGAGAGTTTAAATGTTTTGTGTTACTAGAAAAAAAAACATTTTGAGAATAATAATGATACAATTATGTTTTCTAACTGTAATCCTTTGTTGATACTACAAATTTAAGATCCCTGTATGGAAACAAAAATGAAAATAAATGATAATAAGTTCCTAAATTCAGAATGATAGTACATCCAAGAAAATTTTCGTGTTTTATTTCAAACACATTGTGAAGTAGTGGCCACCTGGGCCAGGTGTGGTGGCGCACACCTTTCAAGAATTCCAGCAGCCAACTTGAATGAAACCTGCCTGCAGGATGGGAGGCAGAGAGGCTGGCACTGAGTCCTGAATGGCTTTGGGGAGCTGCCAGGTTCATGGGGGACAACCCGCCTCTGTGGTCTACTGCACGACCCACACGGCTCCTGAGGTTCTTACATTGAAGGACAGCAAGAGGATGAGAAAAATAAAGAGACAAAGCTGGGGTCAAGTAGAGCCCTTACTCTCCTAATGGGAGGAAATGTACTGCTCAACAAATGCTGCCTATTTATTTCTATACCAGGAAGAATGACGTCAATTTCAGTCCGTCTGCCTAGCCATCCAGGCCTGGATTGTTTAGGAGCCTCCTGTTTTTTCTGGGCTGTAGCAACTTTTTCACCTGGTTGACCCAGGTGCTCTTTGTTACTTTGGTAAGATCATGTGTGGGTCATTTTCCAGCTTCAATGGCTACCAACAGTCTACCTGCCTGCACGGAAGAATAAATCCTCCCGCATTTTTGTTGTTATATTCAATGTCTTCTAAAACCTAACAGACTGAGACTGGCAGAGGCCAAATTCTATCACAGGACCCATGGCCTTGCTGCTTACAGTGCATATCCCGGAGGAGCAGCACAGGTATCTCCTGGGGCCTCATTAGGAACGTTGATACCCAGATCCCCCACACCCTCCTAGTCAGACCTACATTGTTTGCAGCCCCCACCTGCTCCTGTGACTTATATGTGCAATTTAAGAAGTGTGAGAAACACTTATGTAAATTCTCTTTGAAAAACTAGACTAAACTTCATAGATTTGAATGACCTGTCAAGCAGTATTCCCACTTCCTAGATACATAAACCAAAAAAATGACACAGAAATATGGCCCAATTTTGAGATCAGATCTATCATTTTCAAATGACAAGTTTCTTGGTACATTTAAAATGCAAAACTAAAAACAAACAGAAAGGTTACATAAAGTTGAAGAAAAAACTAATTTTGGGTTTTTTAAAGATACAATTCAAAATAAAGTGGGTGCTTTACCCATGGTGCTCAAGGGGACAGAATTCAACAACAATAACTGCTTTGGGCCACTGCTCTTACAGCAAAGCTTTTTATTCTTGTTTTTCAGTTACAAGCCACAAAATACATTATCTCCTTCAGAACCACTAATTTTCTGACAGATTTGGTTATATCCTAACTTCCCAGTGGAAAATTCATTCACCTCTCTAGCACTGAAAACTGAACTACCTTTTCTTCCCTTTTTTTTTTTTCTTTTCTTTTTTCTTTTCTTCTCTTTTCTTTGCTTTGAGACAGGTTTTCTCTAAACTAACCATGCTGGCTTCAAACTCACAATCCTTCTGTCTCAGCCTCCCAAGGGCTGGGACTACAAACATGTGTCACTGCTCCCTGCTAAAAGTGAACATTCTACAGTACTTTCAATGTATGCTTACACATTGATTCCTGACATGGATTCCTGGTCAGTGCATTATATCCTTTAAACAAACAAGGTATTCTGAATCTAATTTTCCAACAACTTTACATACAATTTACATACAATAAAATGTTCAGCTCTTTATTGTACTCCTGGGTGAGTATGATAATTGCATTCATCACCACCCCACTCTAGATTTAAGGCATTCCTGCCACTGCAGAAAGTTCTAAGGGAACTCTGCTCTGGCGTCATCTCTACCTCCATTTACCACACTGATACAACCTCTCTACCATGGTTTTCTTAGCCTATTTTATTTTATTTCATTTCATTTATTAGAGTACTAGAGATTAACCCAGGGCCGTTGCACTGAGCCACATCCCCAGCCCTTATTATTTTTTGAGACAGTGTCTCGATAAGTGTAGTGACCCATGCAGCTCTTGAGGTTCTTGGGGTGAAGGCCGGGCGAGAGGGTAAGAAAACAAAGAGACAAAGCTGGTGTCAGGTGCAGCCTCTACTCTCCTGATGGGAGGAAAGGAACTGCCCCCTCACTGCAGGGACATTTACTTATACCTTTTAGCAACTTAATGTCACATGACACCCCATTGTCCTAGCAACCCACTGTTCAGATTGTCTTGGAGCCCGCTGTTCTCTGGGCTGAAGCAGCTTCTTCACATAGCTTGCCCCAGGTGCTCTTTGTTCTTGGGATGGTCATGCTTCAGCCTTGCATGTGTGGTCAATTTCCAGCTTCAATGGCTCCCAACAGCTAAGTCACTAAATTGTTTCAATTTGTGATCCTCCTGCCTCAGCCTCCCAAGTGCTGGAATTACAGGCGTACTGTACCACACCTGGCAGAAGTTTAGTTTAAAAAAAAAACAACTTTTTTTATTATGTTAGGTAATTATTTAAATAAGCTAACTATTACTATTATTTCTTTTGTCCTTGCCTGATTTCTTTAATTTTAAAACTGTGTAAACAAGGAGCTTGTGTGTGTGGTCTTCACTCTAAGAATCGGCTTACTCTGTCAATTTTCAGTA
Organism: Dasyprocta punctata; assembly: GCA_004363535.1. Lineage (NCBI taxonomy): Eukaryota > Metazoa > Chordata > Mammalia > Rodentia > Dasyproctidae > Dasyprocta > Dasyprocta punctata. The sequence continues at coordinate 18,211 of RJWM01008363.1, read as the reverse complement.
ACTCAGTTGCCTCCATTTTAGGAGGTAGGCAATGATACTTACATAGTCCTTACAAGAAGATTATGAGAAAGGCACTCTTAGGTTTTAGTACACTAAACCTAATATTCATCATTTTACTCATAAACCTAACAAAATTCTGAGGTACAATGTTGAGATGAGAAGTCTGAGACCTAGCGCAACACAATTCCTGGTTCATGCTTACCCAACATGCCTACAGTGTCATTCTCTCTCTAATTAAAATCCACAGTGTCCCAGCAGGCAAGTCACAGATCTGTTCTGGGGTGCCTCCCTACATATTTGGGGGTCAGTTCTTTGATCAGATTCACGTAGTCAGTTTTCTCCGCACAGGCCCTGCACTCTTCCCCCCAGCTTTGCAGTATCTGTTTCAGCTCTGCTACTCTCATCTTCCAAAGGTCCACTGAAGCCAAGTCCAGTTGCTTCTCTAAATACCAAAAAGAAAAAGGCACAATTAAAAAACAAAACCAAGGCCTTGGATGTAGCCCACAGGTAAAGTGCTTGCATTAGCATGCATAAGACCTTGTTCAATCCCCAGCACTGCAAAAAAAAAAACAAAGAAGAAACTATGAGACACTTCAAAAGGCACATGCTCCTAACTTCCCTATGATCCAACTTGGGAAAAGTTCCAGTTTCCATGGAAACCAAGAAAAATGTAACAAATGAAAATGCATAGTACATCCAACCAAGGAAAATGTATAGTACATTCAACCCTCCCTTTTGGTGGATTCTACAGATGCAACCAACCACAGATCAAAACTATTCATGATGCAAACAAAATTGCATCTGCACTAAATATGTATAGACTTTTTCCTATCATTGTTCTTTTAATAATACAATATAATAACTACTTACGTAACATTTACATTGGGTGAAGTATTGTTAGTAATCTAGCATAATCTATAATTTAAGGAACATAGGAGAATGTGCCCAGGTTTCACACAAACTTTATGCCATTTTATATAGAGGACTTAGCATCAGAAATTTGGTATCCACAGAGGGTGGGGAAACCAAGCCCCTGCTGATTCTGAGGAACAACTATCCAAAGCTATCGGGCTAGTTTGTGTTCAACCTGCCTTTCTTGCCAATTATAGTCACTTCAGAACAAGGACCTACACAGCTCTGCTGGGTTCTCCAGATCCACATTCTTAAAACAAACAATATTGCATCTCCATTGCTGCTCTAAGTTAAAAAGACAGAGATTCACAAAAGGCAGTGTCCTAGGATGGTTTTGGCTGTGGCCAGATGAAAGCTATAGATCGTAATTAACCAGAAAGTCACAGTGCACTTATTTATGCAAGCTAGGTCTTTAGTAACACAGTTGAACACTACAGAGCAGTGATGGTGAATCTTTTAGAGATAAGTGCCTAAACTGTGAGCCAGATCTCACTTACTTATTGCAAAGTGCCAACACTGCAATTAAGCCTCAATACTGAGGTTTTAGTTTACAAAAAAAAAAAAAAAACAATTTGTACATTAACATCTTCTGTGTTAAAAGAAAAACAACACTCACACCATAGGTTCACCACCACTAATATAGAGTTTTCAGGAAAAATGTGAAGAAATCAAAACCGTAAATAAAATCAAAAGCATTTTCACCGGTCCTTAATCATTTAGGTTCTCTGCTTAAACTCACCTGCCACCCTGCCCGGTAGGGATTACTAAATCATCCCAGCAGGTATCTGCAACCCTTTGTGGCATATCTGACTCTAATACCAGTGCTTTGGTGCCATCAATCTGGCTTCTAAAATCCTTGCAATATACTCATCACCGGTGTCTAACTCCTCAGGCACGACTGCTGTTTCTCAGCTCATGGATCATTGATGTGCCGAGAATACCAAGGACTCAGTTACTTCTCTATCTCCATATTCAAAAGAAAAAAAATAAGCTTATCTATACTATGACTATAATGTCACTACTGAAAAGGGATAATTTTCCTCTTGGCTCCCTCCACTGCTGTGTTTACATCAAACACAGATGCAGCTTCAAGTCCACTTATGAAATAATTACTGCCAGCCCAGGGTTTTTTCAGCCTGACTTCTCTTCAAAAATTTTCCTTTTCTGGGCCAGGGATTTAGCTCAGTGGTTCAAGCACTTGCTTGATAAGTGCAAGGTCATGAGTTCGATCCCTAGTACAAAAAAAAAATTTCCCTTTTCCATCCTGCATAGCAGACATAATATTTAAAAGGATTATAGTCCTAGCACATGTCAGGTGATTTGTCAAAATTTTCCAGTGTGTTTTAGAAAACTGAAAAATTTTCCAATTTTGAAAATTAGATTTTAAAGGCTTTTTTTTTTTTTTTTTTTTTGAGACAGGGTCTTGCTATGTCATCCTGGCTGGTCTCAAACTCACAGTGATCCTCCTGCCTCAGCCTCACAAGTGCTGGGATAGCCAGAGTTTACCACAACACCCAATCTTATTTTTTTTTTTTAATTTAGAGGATCATCTATACTCTGTATTCTAGAGAATCACCCCTCTCCCTTTTTTGGTACTGGGGATTCAACCTACAGGTACTCTACCACTAAGCTACATCCCCAACCCTTTTATTTTTTATTTTGAGACAGTCTCTCTATGTTGCCCAGACAGACCTCAAACTTGTGATACTCCTGCCTCAGTCTCCCAAGTAGCTGGGATTACAGGTGTATGTGCCATGCCTGGTGACAATCCTAAGGCCCCAGTTCATTCTTCCAAGAAAAATTTAGAATTACTGATCAATACAAGAGAAATGGCAGATAGAGAAAAAATATTTTATTGTGTCAGTAGTTTCTTTGAGTTTTTTTTCTAGAGAATTTGGTATTTGACATTAATTTTTTAAAGGGGGAACATTTCTGTGATACCCTAAAACTACAAAGAAAAAGTCAATACAAATGTTAAAATTATTTCATGACTCCCCAACAGTCTCTAGTGGCCAATGTTACCAAAAATGTATCAGTAAGTAAATTCATTTCTTCTCAGTACTATCTGATTACTTTTTCTATGATTTAAAGAGCTTTGTAATATGCCTTGCCTATACCAGTTTTTAAAAATAAATTTGTTGAATCAAAGAATCAGCATGGGTCTGTCCCTTTTATAGATATTGCATATGTGGTGCTGATGATTCCTGCCTCTACTTAATTACTTTCAAGTCACTAAAAAGGGACGCCTGCTTATAACAACTGCCCTGGAATTCAGGGCCAGTGCTTCACAAATTAAGAAACAGGTTATCTTTAGTTCCTTCCACTTCTTTTTAAAATTATTTAGGTAGCTATGGGGCAATAGGCTGTGCTTGGAAATTAAGACTAAAATAATATGGGTTGGATGCTAATAATTTTGTTAGTTTACAATATCACACTGGGTCTATAACATAAAACAATGACTTAAACAAAATAAATGTATCTCTACTGCTGGAATTTCAGGTGAACTGAAGGAAGAATTCCCTATCCTTTTATCATACCTACTCAATCTACCCAAAAGGCTGGCCCAGATACAAACCTTCAGTATAAGAACAGATCTAACTATGTGAAATTTATAAGGCCAAGGATAATGTTTTAATAGGACATCTGCCTCCTATCCTTGCAGTTTATTTGAGGTACCTCTGATAAGCTGTTTCATCAGGCAGAACTTGATTTGATGTAAATAATCTATTTCCTAAAATTTAAAACTGGCAGATTAGTAAACATGTCCATGAAGAAAAATACATTCACATTTGAAAGTCCTACTAACATCTTTGAACAGATGAAACTTTTGTCTTAATAGATTAACATGCACTAAATCACCAGGAGTAGATGCACTTTCCTCTGAAACTTTTCTTCAGATACCTGGCTGACACTGCTTTGGTAAATTAGGAGCTTAAACTTCGCTTTTGGAATTGGCAGTTTTAACCTGAGGCTGATTGGTACTGCTTATTTCTTTCTCTCAAGGAAACTGCTCAGGTGGCAAGAGGCAGCATTTATCAGCCCAACAACAAAGTGGTGAGTGTAGAATTCCTTTCTTTATATTTATTTGTTTGTTTGTTTGTTTGTTTTTTGAGACAGGGTCTTACTATGTAGTTCAGACTGGTCTTGAACTCACTATGTAGCGCAGGTTGACTAGAAAATCACAGAGATCCTCCGGAGTCAGCCTCCCAAGTGCTAGGATCACAGGTGTGCATCACCACGTCTAGTCAGAATTCCCTTCCTTTTAACCTTGACTCTTCAGACAACATAGTGACATGTTTTAAAGTTTGGCAACACATGGAGCACACTGGAAAAAGCACTTGGCTCCTTTATACCGTATTTCAGCTCACAGATCTGGCTGTCCATCTTCTTCAGCTTCTCACAAATCTTCATGACAGGCACATGCACGCTCATGGGGCGGGTGACTTCACTTAGAATCTTGGTGGCTGCATCTTTTGTGGCTCCTAGATAATAGCACTGAAGGAGAATGCAGACAATTTAATGCCTGACTATAAAAGGAAAAAAAAAAAGCAAGTATGACAGGTACAGAGAAGCAAGAAAGAAGTTAACCCAGTTTTCATCCTAGTTAGAAGCACATTTGATGTTGCAAGGCTGGTGAGGAGAGCTCGTGCCTGCTAAGTGTTCTTTCTGTGCATGGATTACTCTTACCGCTGGGAAGACCGTCCCTCACTGAGTTCTCATAATACAGTCATCCTCCCCGTGCTGCACCCAGCCAGCTATGGTTGCCCAGCCAGCAACCCAAGACAGGGTTAAAAATCTGGCCTTTCAACTCCAGAGTCCAGGACCTTCTCGATCACAAACTGCTCTGCCTGTCAAACTATCAAAGTAACACTTTTACATGTAAACAGATAGAATTTGATGACACAAAGAAATGGCAAGAATTTTACAATGTGTCAGTGAAAAGTGATCAACAATGCAGATTTAGCCGACAAATTCAATATAGCATTTTAGGCAAAAAGGAATTGGCTTGGGTGTGAGGGTGCAGCTCATGCTCAAGCTCCTGGGTTCAGTTCTGAGCACCAAAAAACAAAATAAAACAAAACAAAACAAGCATTGTCCTTAGTTATGTAAAATAATATGCAGAAACAAGTCATGTGTGTAAACACAGGCAGCACCACCTAAATATAAGAAAATCTAATTATGTATAAATAATAATGTAAATTGTTTTGATAAATTTGACTTGATAACAAATGGAAAGTCTAAACCACTCATAATTCAGGACAATAAATTCTCATTAGGAGTTCAGTTTTATTGTTTTACTTTTTTCATTTAAGAAAATGTAAAATTATTTGCCTGTGATTTACACAGAAAGCAAAGTGAAATGATACATTCAGGGTGAAAATACACAGGGCGATGTTTCCCTGGAGAAGCTCGATTTCTGCGTGCCGTTCACAGTGATGTGTCTGAGCAAACATGTAAGCAGGAGGACGAGTCTAAGATGAGAAATGGAACTATTTATGGTTTTCTTCAAGCACACAATAAAAGTGAAGAGTGAAGATTTACCATACCAGACGGTTTTCTTTTCCTTTGGCATCTAAGCAAAAGTTGATCAATTCTTTTTCTATGGTGTCCAGGGTAAAGGTAACTCCTCTGGCTATCAAGGAGCTGTAGAATCTGTTCAAGAATTCTGTGCACACTGGAAGGAACAAAGAAATGGATCTGTATGTGCCATTTAAACACTTTTATACCTATGCTCATGACCAGTTCACCAAGTGAAAGAATACATTCAAAGCATTGTGATCATGAATTCAAATTCTAGAATGATTTGGGACCTGTTAATAAAGCTTTGGATACAGTAGACACTAATATGAGGATACTATATCAGTTATTTAATCAATTTTTGGAACCATTTCTGTTGGGAGCCATTGAAGCTGGAAATTCACCTAGGGCATGACCCAGTCATGACCTTACCAAAAAACAAAGAGCACCTGGGTCAACCACATGAAGAAGTTGCCGAAGCCCAGAAAAACACCAAGCTCCTAGACAATCCAAGCAATGGGTTGCTAGGCAGAGGGGCTGAAATTGACATCATCCTTCCCAGTATATAAATAAACATGCTGCATTGGTTAAGCAGTTCCTTTCCTCCCATCAGGAGGATAAGGGCTCCAGCTGACCCCAGCTTTGTCTCTGTATTTATTTTTCTCATCCTCTCGGAGTCCTTCACCCCAGCAACCTCAGGAGCCACATGGTTTGCAGCATATGGCACCAGAACTGGGGTAAGAGATTGAGGACGAGAGGACATGTCTCATGTGCACAAGGTCAATAGTCATCACTGGAGTGTGGTGATATTGGCTTCCTCAGGTGTAAAGAGTGGGGGCATTGAAACAACACCTTATTCTCTAGGGCCACTTATAAATGGGCCTGTGAGAGACCCCTTCCCCAAGGAAAAAAAAAAGGAGAGAGAGGTATATTGATATATTGATTATTATGGGACAGACATATTTGAAAGAATCACAAATGTATAAGGAGCTGTTTGTTGTATGCTTGATCCCAGTATTTACATTCCTTCTGTGGATCTGGATTAGACAGGGTCTTAATAATCGTAAGCTGCTTGAGACAACCACAGTGGAATTGGCTCCAGGCACTGTTTTAGAATTGAGTCCCAAGCAGGAAAAATGTGGTGGAATGACAGCCACCCCAATAACCTTCACTGAGCCACAAGCGGCAACACCTGCCTTTTTGGCTCAAATAAATTTTGCTGCGTCACAGGTTGGAACTTCCATCTCTCATGGAGTAGAGCCAGTGTCTCCATCTCCCTTGCAATTGATGCTAAAAGAAGTCAGATGGGTAGGGGAGTACATAGAGGGTTTCCAACGTATCTACCCAGTTACTAAACTTCGAATCCCCAGTAGTCTGAGACAAATTATAATCACTCAGGTCATCTGTTCACAGCCTAAAGGAAAATGAAAAAAAAATACTACTTGTTTTTGTTGTGGTGGGAGGGGACATTTTGCCAGTAGGTGTGCTGCTGCACCTTTGGGTCCAACACAGCCACTATCTGTCCCTTCAACAAAACCTTTGACTATCTGTCCAAAGTGTAGACGACAGTATCATTGGGCCACTCAATGTAAATTCAAAATTGATGTGGAAGGCCTACCTGTTACAGAAGAAAAACTTCCAGTAGGGCCTGCAACAGCCCTGCCAGAGAGTAGGGGTACCATGGCTCAGATAGCTTCCCTGAGATGGCCCAGCTCTGCAGGCTCCTAGTGGTTGGGGGGTGATGTGGTCCTGATTCATGGTTTGCTGATTTTTGTTCACAAAATACTCTCACAAAAGACAATTTTGAATAGCCAATGCAACAACAACTAACCTTTAAAATTTCAAAAAATTCAACATTTGGCTTTCATGAGCTAGTAATAGGCTGACTCCAGCATATCACTGTCTCATTATGGCTTTGTAGTAGGTCTTGATATCTGGTAGTGCAGATTCTCAAACTCTGTTGTCTTTCAAAATTATTTACTTCAGGGGTACTTGTTTCAAATTCACGATTAATGTATCTCTATGTTTATTTAGGTCTTTTTTGCTTTCTTAAGTCAAGTTTAATTTTCAATACATTGACACTACACAGCTTGTTAAATTTCTTGAGTTTGTTTCCAGAAGAAGGAATTGTAAATTTACATACTTCAGAGGAAATGGGAAAATAGTTTAGAACAAAAATTAGGTAAAAAAAAAAAAAAAAAAAAAAAAAAAAAAAAAAAAAAAAAAAAAAAAAAAAAAAAAAAAAAAAAAAAAAAAAAAAAAAAAAAAAACCAACACAAATCTAGCTGGACCTCTACAGATTTTAAAGGATTATTTAACAGGGAGAAACTGCTGCTTTCTGCTCCTCTCACTACTTCTCACAGGCCCCCAAGCAGGGGAGGGAACCAAAGAGCTCCACTGAGCCTGGAGCTTGACCCAGATAAAAGAGATGAAGAACTAATGTTGCTTATTTCAGCTGCAAAGGGAAATCAAGGTTATGGTTCAATCTACTCAAAACAAGGTTCAAATCTCCCCAGATTCTTGTGTTGCTTAGTTGGTTATTTTTTTTTAATTTTAAAGATAGTAAAATCCAACAGAACATAACAGAACAAAGTCAATCAAAACAAAGCAGCAGAACTGGTACAGAACTTCAAAGAATGATACTATGAAAACAATAGCTACTATAGTATATCTTGTTATCTTCAGAATAATTGACCATTCCAACAGGTATAGTAGAATTGAACCAAAAACAAAACAGAATAAAACCAATAAAAACAGAATATAAAATAAAGCAAATAATATTAATAATAATGATCAGAGTAAAGCAAAACATTGAGAACCATATTGGGCCTCAAAGACACGACAGAAGAGAATCCCCCATATTTGCTACATTGCCTACTGTCATCTTCCAAAGAGATGCTCAGATTGCCGACCCGAGGCCTGCAAAGTCAACAAAACAATACTAGCATTTAGTTGCTTAATGTTCCTTAGTTGCTATCAATTTAGCCAGACCTCTGAACCAGCAGGTTGCTTACAGGGGGTGGGGGTGGGGTTGTCATTGATTTTAAGCCCATGCACTGGTGCCACTCAGGCCTAGCAGGGTGGGTCCTCAAGGGGCCCATTCTCATTCTCTTCCAGGAGTCCATGCCAGTTGCACAGTCCCCTGGAAGGCAGATTCTAATTGGTTATTCTTCCCTTGACAAAAATTGGAAAATATGTAAATAAAGAAAGGGTATCTAAGAGTTTTTGGGTCTTCTGATACTTATTGGGTTCAACAGATTAAGCAGAATCACCCTGAAATAAAATTGATAATTAAAGAAAAAGCATTTAAAGGGCTTTTAGACACTGAAACAAATGCTTCAGTTGTTGCCCAGCACCACTGGCCTATGGCATGGCCCCTGGATGTGACAACTATAATCTACAGTTGTAAGCAATGTTTCTCACTCTAGTAAAAGTGCTAAATTGATTTAACCTGGAGGGATACAAAGAATGCCTTTGCTGCCACATGCAACTGACTTGCTTTGGAGTTACAAATTTATGATCAATTTAGAATAGCAGCCTCAAATGTGTGGAGGAGACTTTCTTCAGTGGATGAGAGAGACAACCCAAGATTTGATTTCTAGCCATCAGGGTCCAAAAGTATTTTAGAATTTTGCCTTTAAAAGTACATATAAATGGTGTAAGGCACAGAGAACTTTCCCTGGCGTGGCCTGGCCTGGCTTGTGAGGCAGGACCTACGCTGCAGAGCTGAGATTTGCAGCCCTGCCTCCTGTGTGCTAAGGAGAGAACTCTGCCAGGGCTTGCCAAGCCTTTCAATGGCTGCCCCACCAGCGGCACTGCAGCACTTGGCCCAGGACTGGGAAGGTGGGATGTGGTTCGGAGAAGTGGGACACAGCTCTGCAACGCCCAAGTCACCCTGGTTTTTCCCATCATGTGCACATGCACTTTATGCATCAAAAGTTTATACCACACCATTGCTCAGATTCCCAGCAACAGTGGGGCCTCCAGGCCACAGCAGGAGCACAACCTGGGTGTCAGGACAGCAAGAGAAAGCCCAAGGTGCCTAAGTACAAAATGCAGTTTTTTCTCTATACCTTAACACAAAAATTCTTTATAATCTTCAGGTCTAAAAATAGTTAAATTTAAATTTCAAAAAACAAAAGTGAGAGTTCACATAATAGATTTCATTTGACAGTATATACCATTTAAAATTTTTATATTCTAATAAAGATGAAACTACTACAGCAGAAAGATAATGCAATCCAATAAAGGCTAAGAAGAGTTCTTTGGAAAGATCTTCATACTGAACAATCAAAGCATTCAGTCCAGTGCTAATTTAGGGTCGAGGGTATGCTTATGTTTTTCCAGGAAATGCTAGAAGACCTATCTGGGTGCCAGTGTGTGTTGTCCAGCTGTATCATGGACTAAAACACAGAAAAGGAGTTGATTTCACCTCTCGAGAAGCAGACACTCAGGACAGAGCTGCCTTGGAGACCACGCCACAATCGACAGAAAAGGATAAAGCTAGAACCAACCTTAATTGACCCAAGATGCCCAGAAGGTGGTAACCAAAAATAAAACCAGAGGTCAAAATAGATGATAAGAGTGTATGCTAAGTCCTATCACAAAAATATATGTTAATTATAAATAAGATTTTGTCCTTTCCAAATTCTAAGAGATCTCTGCTAATTGAACTACAGTAAATCTGGCTAGTCTATTTATAATTACAAATTCTATGATCATAAAAATTAGTATACTTCAATTTGGCTAAAATATATTTGAGTGTACTCTGACTGTGTAAGATGTTTGTCAGTCTATCTATCTGTTTGTCTGTCTGTCCAGTCTGTAAGCAGTTGTTGGGAGTCAGCTGAGAGAGTGATCATTCACACATGTGAAGCTGAAAGCACAAGTGCCCATACAGGAGTGCCCAAGTGGCACGGAGTGCCTAAGAAATGCCCTGAGGGCATGGGGTGCTGGAGATGACAGGTGTCCCAACCCCGAAGACACAGGGTATAAGAAGTGAGCTAGTTCAGCAAAGGGGCATGATACAAATGTATAAATAGCCCCTATGAACTTAGAGAGTTCTTGTGGACACCAACAACTCTGTTCTTGTTTATATGTCTGTTTGAATCTATACAGATCATCTGTCCATTTGTCCATTGTGTAAACAGCTGTTCCTTTTTATTTGAGCTCAACAATTTTTCTTTTCTTTTCTTTTCTTTTTTTTTACACTCTTGGATCATTTAATCGAAGTTTACTTTGGGTAATAGACTTAAAAAGCATGCTTCTACCTGGGTTCCCAGTTAGTCCAAATGATGCTAAAATTGTTTATGTAAATGTAATATATATTGTTGTTTATTATGGACTTGAGAGTCTCTCATTGTTCAAAAAATATGTTAAATGTTAGAATTGGGTTTTTCATAAGTCATCAAAAAATTATTAAGATGAGTAAACAAAATCCCTTGAGGTGGAAATTATTGGACAGGACTCCATTTGATGAATAAGAGAACAGCTGCCTGGTAACATTTTTAACCAGTTCTTGTTCATTGATTGGAGGCCCCTGTGATCTCCATAGCCTTATGGGGGGCACCCCAACTAAAGTTATATAAAATATTATTGTAATATGTTCACATTGGTCATCATCAAAAGAAATAATACACTAAGGTTTTTGATTTTTCATATGGCTATGATAGATTGTTGTTGACCTCATGGTGTATTTATGCATTTATGCCTCCAGATGTACAGGTCTTCAAAAATGTGAAACAGATTGTTTATGGTAACAAACTTTTTTTTTAGATTCAGACCTCTGCCTTTAACAAAAATTTGTGAGATGTACATCCCACTAAAGGTCAACAAGTTAGGTAAAAGCTTTTATGTATTAGACAGGAATGACTGACCAAAAAAGGGGTATCTTATGTTAAAAAATGCAAATTCAAGTGTATTTAAAAATGTCATCATAATCGTCACGTTATAACATTAGGTATGGTTTGATTTCTAATTTTCTGTGTAAAATATGTAACTGTTAATATTCTACAGGTATTCAAATGTTAAAACATCCATGGTTGTTAAAAAATAATGGTTCTATTTTATGTTCTAAGATGTTTGATATTTAGATAAGATGATAATGTTATGCTTTCTGCCTCTACTACATAGTACTGTTATCAGTCTTTTCTTCTGGATGTTCAACAACTGAGGTTTAGAGACTAACAATTAGAGAGATAGATAAGCTAAGAGGATAGCCAATATTTTGGCCCTAGCCCTCTAAGGTCAATGAGGACCCAGGACATTAGAGAACCTCTGCTGTGACACCTGATACTCAGTGAGTCTCTGGTCTTCTGATCAAGGAGACTATGAGCCCACAGAGGAAAATGATCATTGGCATGTGGTGTGCCTAAAGAGAGTTACCAGGAGAAAAAATCTCCCACGCTTTCATAGAAAGCAACTTGGTCAAGCAATGGCCATGACTCATCTGAACGGCTGACACTGACAAGAACTAAGAGGTGCTATGCAGGATTCCAAGGCATTTCTTGAGGAGAATTAACTGACCTTGATAAATAACCAAAAACTGATTGTTTTTAAAATAGGTCTCACATTAACTTGGTCTTGAGTATCCTGCAGAAAACGTAGAACTACTAGAGGTATATAAAACAATGCTATAGTAATATGTTATAAAAGAAACTCAAATCACTAACACCTTTTGACAATTGCCAGCTACACTGGTAGCTGATTACTATTATGGATTAATGGACTGCATAGGGTTTCAACTGCGGAATGCAGGGACTTAAAATCTTTGGACTGCACTTAAAATAAAAAGATCTTCTGCAGAGCTCTCCAACACAGCTCCTCCAGCTTCAACTGACCACCCATCCTGTGCAACAATAAAACAAAAGAGATGGATATGTTGCCAGCCATTGAAGCTGGAAATTCACCTAGGGCATGACTCAGTCATGACCCTACCAAAAAACAAAGAGTGCCCTGGTCAACCATGTGAAGAAGCTGCTACAGCCCAGAAAAACACCAAGCTCCTAGACAATCCAAGCAATGGGTTGCTAGACAGAGGGGCTGAAATTGACACCATTCTTCTCAGTATATAAATAAACATGCTGCATTGGTTGAGCAGTGCTTTTCCTCCCATCAGGAGGACAAGGGCTCCACCTAACCCCAGCTTTGTCTCTGTCTTTATTTTTCTCATCCTCTCAGGATCCTTCACCCCAGGAACCTCAGGACCTGCATGGGTCGTGGCACATTTCCATCTAAAATGAGAACTTCGCCATAAACTTTTGCTAATCCTAGAAGAAAAGATAGCTCCCTATAGGGTGTGATCTTGGGATGGCTTAGTTTTAAGCAGAGAGGAAAAATCTGAATATATGTCATGAACAAAGCCCCCTTGGCAGTCTGTATAGGTCATTACATTTCATTATCAGGAACAAGAAGGGAAACCCCAGTTTGAACCATCATATTCAGGCCCATTGTCCACAGTCAGTGGAACAGATGGAGCTCAAAGAGACACAGATACTATCAACCAGCAGAGTTAACATCTGACAGGTGTTGACAGGCGCTGGCCCTGTTCTAAGCCTTTTATGTTTTTCTCTCATTCGTGTTTCACAACGAAGCTATGATATGGATACCTTACTGTCCCCTCTTTTTACAGTTAGAGCAACTGAGTCAAAGCAAGATCACTTGAGTTCCCCAGGAAGTGGCAGAGAGGGCATAAGGACCGAGGTGGTCTGAGTCTGAGTGCACACACTCATCCCTCAGGTTATCCTGCCTCAGGAGGGGGCTCTCCTCAAATGAGCAGGTGTGTGGGCTAAGCAAGCCAAGAAGTAAAATGAAGCTGGAAGCCAGAAGCTCATGCTGAGGAGGCACTGATATTGGAATTTTACAGAAACACAGTAAAAAGAATGGAGAGTGCTTACACCCTGGTTTCTCTTCATCCTTCCTGATGCACAGTTCTGACTAAAATCAGGTAATGTCCTCTATCTCCCATACCCAAATGCCCAGGCATTCTATGTTTTGATAAATAAGGCAAGATCTACCACTCTAATAATGCACAAATGAGACATCTTAAGTAATGTGGACTATATTCTTTTGATTTGATTCATGTATTCACTACTTTATCAAAAACATTCCTATGTGTAGATGAACTTCAGGAAGAAGGAGACAGAATCCATAAAGGAAGATCGAGCTGCTGATATAATGGTAAGAAAAAAAATGACACATATTTAAAGATCTAAGTAAAGACTATCCAAAAACTCAAATGTTAATGAACATATAAAGTGTAAATGTACAGTAAAATCTGAATACAGTACAATCATAACACATAAGATAAGAAAGAAGAATTCAAATTAAAATTTTACTATGTAGGAGGAGGGCAGAGAAATATAAAGTCACTGCTCTTTAGCCAACTGAACATGATAAAATTATAAGGACAACAAAAAAGTATAGATAATTTCTAATGCAGTATTAAAGCCATTATTCAGGGTAGCAAATACAGAAAAATATTAATATTTAATCTAGATGCTAGATACATATTATGTCAAATTTTTCTGTTTGTATATTTTCTAATTTATTATTAAAATGCACCATATCTTTACTACAAAAATCCCCAACATGCTTAATAAAATATTTGGTAATATAATAAATTGAATTAACATGTAATGTGAAATCACAATTCGATTAGGTAATTATGAGCCAGGGCCCCAAAAGACAAAGCTACATTTGAAAAATATAATAATGCCACCTTCAGGAAAAGAACTATAATTTTATCCAAGAGTCTAATAAAATGATGCTTGCTTAAAATCAGGTTCATAGAATTGCTAAAAGTTGCAATGGGCTATGAATATTACTTTAAATGGTCCCACTTAGGCCACTTATAACTATAGCCAGTCCCCCATTATCTGGTCCATCTTGATTTGGGGAAGAAAAAAATGCCCACCAGATTACTCTTGGGGGTGCCAGGAGTATGGGAGAATTGTTATCTGACAACACAATGCACTAATGAGTTAAGACTTTATGAACACTCAGGAATTCTTGAATAATTTGAGCAGCAATTCTTTGTTTCAATTCGATTTGTGATATTTCCCTAAACCAATGAGTCCTCCAAAGTACACTCAGAAGGCAATATAACTCAGAGTTTGGACTCTGAAACTGTACTCTGTGCATCCAAAACCTGGTTTTTCTGTTTCCTAGCTCTGTGACTTTGGCCCTTCAATGTTGCTTTTAGAAATTCATGTGTCTGTCCAATGTCATGAACAGCAGTTAGTCTTTTTTACCTGGTTTGTAGTAAGATTCCTCTTTCTTCTCTTGTGTTGTGTAATTTCCCTATGATGTGATTAGATGTGGAATCATTTTTATTTATACTGTTGGGATATATTGGGCTTCCATATCCTCACTCCTGTGCTTTTGGAAACCCAACTCACACACTGTGGAATTCTTCTCTTTATCCCTGTAGTGCCTTTATCCCTCTTTCCTATTTTACCATTTCATCTCTCAGTGATTCATGCTTGATTACTAAGTTCTTTTTTAGTAAGCTATTACCATGATTTAAATACTGGTGGTAAAACTGGGTGTGTGGCACTCTCCTATAGTCCCAGCACTTGGGAGACTGAGACAGGAGAATCGTTTGCAAGTTCGAGACCAGCCTGGGTTACAAAGTGAGCCCAAGGCCAACCTAAACTGCAGAGTGAGACCTTGTCTCAAAACAAAACAAAACAAAACAAAACTTATTGGTGGAAATGAGCCAGACATGGAGGAAGGGAGACAAAGTGAATGTACAGAAGGAGAATAATAATTCGTTATATAAGGTCCTGAGACAGGGGAGATACAAGTTAATGTGCAGGTGGCGGGATTGGCCACATACAGAGGGAGCACAGATATTTAATAAAATAAAATAATTTAATAAAACAAATCATGTCAAAATACCTAACTCAGCACATTGTGAAAGCATCTTGATTGTTTCTTTAGATCTCTGATTCACTAATTTCAGGGCTCCCCAGCTGATGGATCACAGAGTGGTACTTGTCTAAGGCCTGTTAGGAACCAGGCAAGCTACCAAAACTTCATCTGTACTTATACCTCTCCCCTTTGGTCAAATTACCACCTGAACTCTGTCCCATCAGGTCAACAGTGACATTAGATTCTCACAGAAATGTGAACCCTACTATGAACTGCGCATACAAAGACACTAGTCTGTGCATTCCTCTAGAGAATCATGGGCCTTAGGACCTGAAGTGTAGCCCGGTGAACTGACTTTGTGCTACCACAGGAGCAACTGCTTCAGATTGCAAATGATGCAATTGAACAGAACACAGGATGAAGAAACATGCGCAGACAAATTCAGCTATTTGACCTTCAACAAAGAGGCCAAAAAACATGCATCATGGAAACATAACCTATTTAACAAATGGTGCTGGTAAAATTGACTATCTATATGCAGAAGATTGAAGCTGGACCTACATCTCTCATTCTGTGCAGAGGAAAGCCCATCAGAATCACAGCAGACTTAACTCAATGTTTAACTCAAACCCACAACTCGAATCCTTAATGGCTACCTTGGAATGAAGTATTTCAAGGCTTAAAAGGAAACCTTGATTGATATATCCCACAAAATTATCATTCAAAATTGATGGAGAAATAAGATACTTCCATGATAACACCTGAAGAAATTCATGATCACCAAACTAGCACTCCAAAAAGTTCTGAAGAATATTCTAGAAAAAAGCAACAATCCTAATAATCCTAATAGAATGAATCCACCACAAAAGGCAAGCAATTTTTAAAAAGGGAAAGAAAAGGAGCCATCAACAGGAAAACAACATAAAAAAATAAGCTAATACATATCATTTATAACCATCAATGTTGGTGGTCTCAACTCACCAATCAAATATTGGCAGAATGGATTAAGAAACAAGATCAAACAGCATGCAGCACGCAAGAAACACATGTAACTCAGAAAGTGACTCAGAGTGAAAGTCAAAGGACAACAACGCTTCATGTGACAGGAACCTGGAAAAAAGCAAGGGTAGCTATTCTGTTTGCAGACAAAGTGGATTTCAGGCCAAGACTTATCAGAAAAGACAAAGAAAGTTGCTACATACTTACTAAGGGAACAATCCAAGGGGAAGATATAACAATCATAAATACATGTTCACCAAATATTGGCACATACAACTATAAAACAAACACCAATAGATATGAGAAATCAGATGAGCACTAATACAACTGAAATGGGGGGCCACAATACTCCACTGTCACAAACAGACACCAACTAGACAAAAAAATCAACAAAGAAAGATCAGAGCTGAACCAAACCACTGAACAAATGGACTTAGTAGATACGTACAGAGTGTCCCACTATACAACAGAATACACATTTTTCTGAGCAGTACATGAGACTTTCTCCAATCTAGACTATATAATAGTTCACAGAACATGTTTAAGTAAATGCAAATGAACTCAGTGAGAGAGAAATTAGGAAAACAACACCTTTCACAATAGCATCAAGAAAAATTTAAATTCTTAGGAATGAATCTAATGAAAGAAGTGAAAGAACTTTACATTGAAAACCAGAAAAGAACTCAAAAAGGGTATCAGAAAATGAAAAGATAGCCCGTGTTCTTGAACAGGCAGAACCAATATAGTGAAAATGGCCATTCTTCCAAAATTGTTATACAAATGTAAAGCAATCTCAATCAAAATGCCATAGCATAACTGACATAACTAGAGAAAGTAATCCTGAAATTCATATGGAACCAGAGGAGACCTAGAACAGCAAAAGTAAATCTGGGCAACAAGAGCACGGACAAGGCAGGGGGCATCATAATCTCCTATCTGAAATTATACTACAAAGCTACCATGATTAAAAAAAAGAAAGAAAGAAAAAGAAAGGAAAAAAAAGAAAGCACGAGTGACGTGGACTCCAGGAAGAGAAAGATCAGCACCTCCCAAGAACCCACCATGCTGAGTCAGGGAAGATCAACCAGAAGACAACTAGCCAGCCTTCCTGGTAAACAGCGCAATGGGTTCCAGGAAGAGAAAAGTCAGTGCCTCCCGTAAGCCTACCAGCACGTGGGCTGAGAATCAATACCACCACCACCACCACCGCCCCCCCCGCCCTGTAAGCAACCTGCTGGTTCAGAGGACAAGCTAAGTTGATAGCAACTAAGGTACATAGAGCAACTAAACGCTTGTATTGTTTGGTGGATTTTGCAGTCCTGGAGCCAGCAGTCTGAGCATCTCTTGGGAGGATGACAGTATGCAATGTAACAAATATGGGGGATTTCCTTCTATCTTGTTTTTGAGGCCCAATACTGTTCTCACTGTTTTGCTTTATTCAATATTCTGTTTTGCTTTTGGTTTGATTTTGCTATATCTGATGGAATGGACAACTATTGCAAAGATAACAAGATATACTATGGTAGCTATTGTTTTCCTAGTATCCTGCTTTGAAGTTCTGTACCAATTCTACTCCTTTGTTTTGACTGACTGTCCTGTTTTGTTTTGTTGGATTTTACTATCTTAGAAATAAAATTAAAGAAAAGAAGAACTTTCTGACAAAACAGCAAGACCAATAAGATGTCAAATATGTCCTACAAAAATGCCAGGTGTAGGGAGCCACCCTCAGAGATGTACTTTTGCCGTGAGGCCTGCATGTAGGAGCTGAGGCCTGAGCTAGATTGCCCCGCCCGTCGAGTGAGCCAAGTTGGCGCCCGTTTCCCGTTTCCTGGGCGTTAACAACCCCGCTGTAGATGACCTCTGCCCAGTTACTAATGACGCCAACCAATGAGAATGTATCCCCTGCTGT
>RJWM01008362.1:0-73227 GCA_004363535.1 Dasyprocta punctata | reverse complement strand
ATTTTAAAGATAGTAAAATCCAACAAAACAAAACAGAACAAAGCCAATCAAAACAAAGCAGCAAAACTGGTACAGAACTTCAAAGCAGGATGCTGATTAATTGTTTTGCTTTATTTAACATTCTGTTTTGATTGGTTTTATTCTGTTTTGTTTTGGGTTTGATTTTGATCGCTGCATTTTGAGACCCAGCTTGAACTAAATGAAGAGACCCTATCTCAAAAAAGCAAACACAAAGAAACAAACAAGCAATGAAACCAAAATGTCCCTCTGCCCTGCTCCCCTTGCTTTGTTCCTCATGACCCCTACTCCACTTGGACATAGTTGTCTAATAATCAGACTCATGCTTGTTTGAGAAATCTAATTTCCAGTCTTGCTTGAATTCCAGTCTTGCTCCTTAACATTCCCCTGACTACAAATAGTTCAGTGTCCCTAACACACAGCTGCTTCATCTCTGAAGCCAGGGCCGTCCTTCCCACAGAGCTCTGCCTGTGGAAGGTTCTGTAATTGGTTTAATGCCCCCCTGATGTGGTCTTAAAATTTCTAATACTTTTACCTTTGAATCTGTGGTTCGTTGGTGCTGTCTGCTAGGGGAACGGCACACAGGCCAGGCGGTTGCCCCAGCTCCCATGTAGATGCTTCCCCTCAGTGGGGTGGGCTCTCTGCTGCCCTTGGTTGGGGCCAGCTGGGTCACACTGGCAGAGAAACCCTCCTGGCACTGCACAGGAGCTCAGCACAGCCAGGTGCTCGCATGAATAAAGAATGAACTGAACTTGGAAATATGATACAAATCCAATCACACAACTCTTCCCAGAAATTAAAAGCAAAATACCAACAAGTGCAGAGAAGAAAATAACAATCATCCTTATTTCCACCATCTGGCATCAGTTATAAACACCTTGGTAGATTTGCTTCTGGTTTATTTTTCACACATCTTTCTTGTCTCTGTAAAAATTCAACATGCTCATTTAAAAAAATGAAAAGAACCTATAAAAGTACATCTCAACAGCCCGATATCACCATTAATATTAAGTAAACATGCCAGGTGTAGAGGTGTGTGCCTGTAATCCCAACATTCAGGAGGCTGAAGCAACATACCGTTGTGAGTTCGAGGCCAGTTTGGGCTACATAGTGAGTTCAAAGCCAGCCTGCACTACATAGCAAGACCCTGTCTCCAAACAAAACAAAACAAAACAAAACAAAACAAAACTTAAGTGAATACCAGCCCACAGATCTTTCTATAGTCACAAACGCGTGTGTGTGCACATACACTGTGTTTGTCTAAATTTAATTCTACACAAGAAAAAAATCAAAGTAAATCCAAGAGACTTGTGAATTTAATATTTTGTGTCCATAAGAAAGAATAATTTCCTGCAATCTCTCTGTCAAGTTTTTAAAAAGCTTTACGAAAGACATCAGGAAATTAGCGTCAGTCTGCACCTGAGAGAGAGACCTGAGACTCCATGTCCCCCCTTGCAAACCATGGGAAACAATAGGATGTCCTGGTAAACAAGAAGGAAGAGCAACAGACACGGAGG
This sequence comes from Dasyprocta punctata, assembly GCA_004363535.1. Lineage (NCBI taxonomy): Eukaryota > Metazoa > Chordata > Mammalia > Rodentia > Dasyproctidae > Dasyprocta > Dasyprocta punctata. The sequence continues at coordinate 71,692 of RJWM01008362.1, read as the reverse complement.
ACCAATTCTACCTGCACCCACCTGTACTGAATGTCTGCATAGTTTTGACTTCAAAGATTTCATCCAGATCCTTTGATGCTGCAAGCCCAATTCTAAACTCTCTGTCTACTTACGTTTGCCCTGCAGCTAGCTGCTGATATCACTCTGATGTCAGCCTGCCTGTAGTAAGAAGAAAAACCTGATCTCTCCCACAGTTTCGGTCTCTGGTTGTTGCCTCGTGCTCCCATTCACCTGACAGTTGGAATATTCTATATTCACAGCTCCTTTTAATCTTAAACCATATTTATTGATCTATGTTTTGAAGGATGGCAACATTAAATTCTCATATTTCCTTCCCTCTTCCTCTTCTACTTCCTTATTTCATTGCTATATATATTTTTGTCTGTGTTTACAACAATATTCTATTCCATTCTCTCTCTCTCTCTCTCTTTCTCTTTCTCTCTCTCTGTTGTCCAAGCTGGGCTTGAACTTGCAGTGATCCTCCTACCTCAGCCTCTCAAGTGCTGGGATTACAGTGTGCTGTACCATGCCCTGCTCTACCCACACTTTCTTTCTTTATTTACTTATTTTTGCGGCACCGGGAATCGAACTCACAACTTCGCGCCTGCCAGACAGGCTCATAAGCCATTGAGCCAAACTCCCAGCCCTGGTTTTTTGAGGCAGGGTTGCACTATGTCACTCAGGCCGGTCTTGTGCTCTCTTTGTAGCCCAAGTGGGCCTCGAACTCACAATGCTTCTCCTACCTCAGCCTCCTGAGTGCTGGGATAAAGGCGTGAGCCACCACACCTGGCTGCTACCCACGCTTTCTTGCATTATTTCTATAAGATGTTTTGTATTATTTCTATATTTAAATACTATAAATACCAATAATCTTCATTGCCATTTCTCTACCCCTGAGTTCTTTATCTCTTAATTCTCTACTATTTGGATTTTCAGTAGGGCTCATGGCTTCAGAATTCTCTATTCTTCGTATGTGAAAAAGTCTTTTTTTTTTTTTTTTTTTTGCAGTGCTGAGGATTGAACCCAGGCTTTGTGCATGCTAGGCAAGCACTCTACCCCTGAGCAAAATCTCCAGCCCAATATGTGAGAAATTCTGTCACTGCCTCAGACAAAGTACCCTAAGGGCAGTCGTGGCGAACTGAGCGCCAAACTGCAACCCCAAACCCACTCATTACCGCAAAGTGCCAGCACCGCAATTAAACCTGAACACTGAGGCTTAGTTTAGAAACAGCAACTCTGCACGAACGCGTTTTGTCTTAAAAGAAAAACACAATAACTCATGTGCCATAGGTTCCTTCTCTACCACTGCCTTAGGTAAATTTCTTTCCCTTGGAGACTTCTCCTTAGAAGCATTAGATTCTGCTGTTCAGCAGTACGCTGGCAAATCTGTGTCCAGCTTGACTTTGTTTTCCCCTCTTTTACTTTTTCTTCCTGAATTCCTGAGTAGGTGTTCTTCTGAATCAAAACCATGTGAAATTTTCCTGGAACACCACATGTTCTTTGGGTCTACAGAAGCTTTTCTTTAATTCAGTAAGATTTCTTTTGTCCTGTTTTTATTTGCATTTTTGTCACCTTTCTTGGTTTCTCCGTATCAGAAATTCTAATGGTCCTAAATGCTTGACTGCGTTTTGTCTTCTGCATTACATTCTTTCGAACTGAATCAATCTTCGTCTTTCATCTGCTTTCACTGGAGTTAAATCAAGTCTTTCCACTATTCAAATATTTTTCTATCCAGTAGTATTTCCTCTGTTCTTTCCTCTTATTTTTTCTGTAATTATGTTTGTATGGTCTTCAATTTATTGCCTTGGGCCATTCATTTACATTTTTTTCTCATTTTGGGGTTTGTTTTGCTGTGTTGCTTCCTTTCCTTCTTGCACCACTGCCCACGGCTGTGCCTGGAGGGCTTTCACCATCCCTAAGGTGACACAGCAGAGCTTGACTACTCCTCCAGATTCCAGAGTGGTTGGGAAAGTGGGGACAGCTGGCCAGCTGCTCTAGGCCCTGGTGCTGGAATGGGTGCGATGAGAGGGGAGGGGATGAGAGAGCTTGCTTTTGGTCAGAACTCTGGGTCCTGCTTCTGCCAAAGAGGAAGGAAGTGTTTCACACGCTGGCCCCAAGACCCTAGGGGAGTAGTAAAGCAGCGTCAGTCACTGGGCTTTGGGTCCTTCTACCCTCACCTTACTCCCTTCTGCCCAGCACAAAGGGCCACTGCTGCTCTTGCCAGGAGGCCTAGACTTTGTTCGCTTCTTTCCCGCTGTTTAGAGAGACTTTTTAAGATTTTTTGTTGACTTGCCATTACAGTTTCTAGTTTCGGGAGCATGCTAAAATTTAAATATGTATGTTGCTGTTGTTGTTGTTGTTAAACCTCACAATTAAACAAAGAAGCAAAGAAAAACCAAACACAAAGCTTAAGTGTTACAGGCAGCTATGTTAGATAAAAATATTATAGGCATTATGGTAGCCACTGTTGATTTTCCTCTTGTCTGGTTTTGAAGGCCTGTAATGCTTTATTCTTTTGTTTTGCTCGGTTTTATACTATTTTGTTTTGTTTGAATTCATTGTATGTGAAGATATGGATAACTATTTCAAAGAAAACAAGAGACACTGTGGTAGCCACTGTTGATTTCCTGTTGTCTTGTTTTGAAATCCTGTGTTGCTTGCATTGTTTTGTTCTGATCTGCTTTGTTCTGCTTTGTTCTGTTTTGTTTTATTCTCTTTAAAATAAAAAAATTTAAAAAAAATATCATAGGCAGTCAGGGCTGGGCCAGATACCTTGCAACTGTGGGGGTGACAGACACCTCTGCTGTGGGCCCCAGACCTCAAGACAAAAGATCAAACAAACGCATCCACATACTTTCTAAGGATAAGCATCAGGAATTGATATTCTAAATAAGTAGTGATCACCTTGAGGAAGCCAGAAGGAGCCACTAACCCATCCCCCCGTAGGAAAAGGCCCTGTTCTGTGTTCATGCCCGCTTGCTATGTGACTCGCTTCCCCATTTGATCCTGATTTAATCAATTTTACCTGAAAAATTATACTCATAATCTTATTGGTTGACCATAGTTCTGTCCCACCTCATGCCCACCTTGCGATTTTCCATTTTTCCCACCTTGGACCTGCCTCACCTTGTGATTTTGCTCTATAAAATCCCTAGAAAAGGCAGGGTCTTTGGTAAGCCACTCGGGACCCCTTCTATCTCTCTCTCAGACAGGAGCTTTCCATCTCTCAATAAGTATATTCTGCTCTCAACCTCCATCGTTCCTAAAATTCATTCTTTGATTTGAGAGAACATGAACTCATACTATACATCTAGCAGGTTGGGTGCTTCTCTCCCCTCTGTCATCTGGAGGTCCCACAAAATCACTGGACAGAGGTAAGAGTTTGCTTCTGTTTCACAGACTCTGGACTGGGACTCATTTAGGTAACAAATTTTTATGGCTCAAATTTTGTTATGTCCTTGCCCATTGCTTAACATTGCTTATGCTTTGTCTCCTATATAGTTTTATTAAAATGATGATAAATGTAAGTTAAAACATGGGAAAGTTTTAAGGTTATGATACTTTTTTAATGGGACATTTTTATTCCTGTTTTGTTCTTGTACATGTTGCATTTGAACTAGTTACTAAATTTACTGGTACTCCTTGCTTGACTTTATTTAGACAATAGTGCTAGACAGAGTAACATCAGAATGCCCCTAGTAGACTTTAATATAAACTTCTGTAAAATGAGCCTTCTTAAATAAAATCTAGCTCAGACTTAGAAAATATATCTCCAATGGGAAGCTACAAGTTGGTGCCAGACTCCTAAGATAACTTCCACAGAGACCAGGAGGCAGGGATGTCTCCATCTTGATGTTCACTGAGGCCTGCAAGAAACATATTCTGGGAAGTGAAAGTGGCCAGGAAAGGCTTACACAGATTTTTAAATGATTTACATATGTCCTGCAGAAAGAAACGATTCTAAAAGAAATACTCCATTAAACTGCATTATGTTTGACCTAAAGCTGCCTCTGTATATATTTTGTTTCTCTGAAAAATGTCTCCATACACAATGTCATAGTTACAAAATACCCAACACCCACAAGTTAAAGGAATAAAGGTTTATTTTAGCTCACTGTTTGTAGAGGTTTCAGTCCATAGTCACCTGGCTCCAAAGCAGACAGGCATGGCAGGAGGCAGGAGGCAGGAAGCAGCAAGCAACAAGCCTGCCTTCTTTCTGTCCCTTTATGGGCCATCCAAGCCTACTGACTGGTGCCACACACACCCAGGGTGGGGTTTGCATTATCCACAGCTAGAACTATGCTAAACCAATTTATTTATTCCACACCCTAAACCAGCATCACATATCCATGATACAGCCATATCCCCAAAATCCCACCTATGACTACATGTGTTTTGAAGGGAACATCTAAATACAAGCCATGCACAACACATTGGTTGGTTACTTTTCTCTCATAGCTAAGACAAAATACCTGATGCCCAAAATTGAGGTAAGAAAGGTTTATTTAGCTCATAGTTTGTGGAGGTTTCAGTCTATAATCAGCTGGGTCTACGGCAGAGTGGCACATGGCAGAGGGTAACAGTTCATGGTGGTGGAAAACAGCAAAAGCAACAAGAGCAAAGAGGAAGGCACACAAGAGAAGACTCTTTCTGTCCCTTATATTGTATGTAGGCCATAGCACTTACACCTGTAATCTCACTGGACCATGAATCAATCACAGACTCTAGAAGCCTGCCCCCATGACTGCATGAGGCTTTGGGGGGCATCCAGACACATATCATAACACTTTCTCTCAATAAATATATTCTGCTCTTAACCTCCATTGTCCCTAAAATTCATTCTTCTATTTTAGAGAACATGATCTCATACCAGACATCTAGCAGGCTGGGAATTTCCTTCCCTTATATCATAAGCACACCCAGTTTACGAGCACCCTGGCTGTGAGGCAGGAAGTGTGCCCCTTTTCCTGCTGGCTCCAGGGGACATTTTCAGTGGCCTCTAACTATGTGCTTCCCTTTGAGAGACCTTTTCGCTTCGTTTTGCTCTCTCTTACCTGCTTCTCAACACCCTCCAGGCTGCCAGACTCCTCTGCCAACTAACTGCTTTTTCCTTTATTCCTCCCTGGATTGCACACCATTAGTTTCAGTTTTTCAAGGAAAAAAGAGCCCTCAGGGAAAAGTACAGTGATTCCTGTGTGCCCTGGAGGTTGGGCCCAGGACCTCCCTTTCTCAGAATGCCAAACTTGGAGGTGCTCAGACTCCTTATATAAAAGGTGTAGTATTTGCACAGAACCCGTGGATGTCCTCCCTGTACACTCTACCATCCATGGGTTACTTATGAAGTGTAAATCGCTGTTATATGTATAGTTCAGGGAGTCATGACAAGGAAAAAAGTTTGGACACATTCAGTTCAGACAGTTGGCTGAACCTGCAGGTGCAGGACTGCAGATAAGGAGAGCTGATAATAACGGAAGGCTCCGCACTAGCTCACAAATAGTTCATGAATTTTAAAAATGTATTTTTCCTTTTCACATTCGAACATTTCCAAAATCAGAATGCTTTGTACAGGAGCCTGTCACAGCGTAACTGACAGTGCTTTTTCTTACTTGGTTATATACAATAAAAGTGTACCTTATATTCAATAGTACTTTAGTTTGGGTGTTAGTCTTGGTCATCAAAGAATGAAGGGTCATCAAAGAATGTACCTGTCATCGACTTCAGCAGTCTGAAGGTTTATAAAGGTAACAGGAAAATGAGTCCAGCATGGCCGTGTGTGGGCAAGTGTGAGTGGTGAAATACATATTTTAATACCAGTTTCACTTCTAAGAGACTTCCTCTTGAGCTAGGGTCCTTCTAGTTTTTTTTTTTTTTTTTTAAGACAAGTCACCATTTGTCAAACAAGAATCAAAACCCAGGCAGATTTTCTTTAATTTTTAAATAAACGCAGGAGAAAGTTTAAATACAACAAAAAGTCATGCAGAGTTTTGATGATTTAAAATCGAAAAACAACTGGCAAACAATAGCAGCTAAAAGTTTAAGCCACTTCTTGAGACACCCATCACCACTTATCAAGCAGGCCCGGATGGCTACTGACATGGATGAGACGTTTTCCTTACAGCAGACACCAGCACGACTTCTGCTGTTTCCCTCCTCGAAACTACCCACGAACAGGTGCCTGGCCAGGCTGGGGGCAAGGGCACCCTGGGACGTTAAGCCCCTGGGTCCTGACCTGACTTGGGGAGCAATAGTCTCTGACCTGTTTCTCAAAGCTATTCTTTTCTAAGATCTACTGTCAAACAAAACGAGAACGTCAAACAAACATTACAACACAAAAGGGAGGTGGGATATCCAGTTTTCCAATGAAACCATGGCTAGTCAAACAAATGGGTAAGTGGAACCACCTCGCTACTACATGCCACTGGTTTGCTCTCCATAGAAACGCAAACTACGAGCATCTTCCACTATTTGCCGGGTATTGTTCCACTATCTCATCACGGGCCCTCAAAGGGGTCCACCCCTCTGTTCCCTCAGCCCCCCACCCCCAGCTTCCAGGCTGTGGATGTAGGAGGCTCCTGCCCCGGTTGTCCTCCGTGACCTCTCACTGGCGCCGGAACAAAGGATGCTTAACTCTAGGGCTTCTCCCTGGGGCGGTCCGCGGCACCAACCCAGAGGCCTAGAAGGGTAACCCAGTTCTTCTGGGGGGGTTGACCTGGAGGAGTCAGACCCTAAAAATTCACTACGGCTCACATCTCGCCGTGGCAAGTGCCCACCCTTGGTGCGACCGCGGGGGCAGTAGGGGCTGGGGTGTGCTCAGGGCTGGGTGCAAAAATCAGGGGCTCCCAGCAAGGCGATGAATGGAGCAGCCCAGAGCCCGCGAGTACTGCGTGGGGACCGCCCGTGGGGACCGCCTGTGGGGACGAGAGCCGGACGGGGACGGGCAGGGGGGGACCCCAGGTCTGCACTGGGGGCGCCACGGGGCACAGTCGGTGCCCCAGACCCGGGAGCGGAGGCGGGAGGAGGCGGAGTCCCGCAGTGCGGGAGAAATTGGAATGCGATTCCGGGAAGAGGCTGCAGCGGGCGGCCTCGTTCCGCCGGCCGGCAACAGCGATCCTCGGGCGTGCCCGTCCCCGCCTTACCTCGCTGCTCCGCCCCGCAGGTCCCCGCCGCCGGAGCCGGGGTCGCGCCGTTGCCGGGGATGCGCGAGGGTGGCGGTCCCCTCGGAAGACAAGGCCAGACAGTGGCAAGGCGGAAGAGGGCCGTGAGGCCGACGGTGGCCGCTGGGTGCGCTGGGGAGGATCCCGGGCTCTCCCCGGGAATATGTCGCGTGCGGACCGAGAGGCTTTGGGTACTGCAGCGCGCCCGAGCGCGGGTACCCGAGCGGCGACCCAGAGGGCAGGTGGGGTGGGACCGGGGCGAGGCGGGAGCAGGGCCGGATGGGGGCGGGGCCTAGGGGGCCTGGGGCGGGGCCTGGTGGGGCGGAGACGGGGCGGGGAAGGGCGGGGCCTGATGGGGTCGGGGTTGGGAAGGGCTGGGAAGGGGTCGAGGAAGGCTGGGGCGGGGCCTGATGGGGCGGAGACGGGGCGGGGCCGGGGCATTCCAGCTCAGGCCATCTATGCTCTACTTAAAAAGATTTTAACATTTCTGTTTTAGTACCGTTAAAGCTGAGAATATACATACAGCCATCTATGCTGTTAGCGCCCCTTGCTGATGGCTCCTCACCAACTCCTCTGCTGCATCACAGGAGATCCACAGAGCTGTAACAGTTTTGAAGCTACAGCAGTGCCTTAGAGACACTCTAAATACAGCGTTGAACGAATGAACCAAACATAGAATTGACCCTAGTCAATTCCTAGTTTTCTAAACCTCTCTAAAAATAATTCTCCAATCAATAAAACCTACTATTGAGCTGTAAAGGCTTGTCACAGTTCGGGGCTGAAGCAGGGCTTTGTAAATATTGCACAGACCATCCCTCCCCCAGCTTCTCCGCAGGTCTTTCCTTCCTACTCCGACCCCACCCCAACCCCGCTAATCAACGTGTTTCCGAGTAGGTGGAGAGGGAAGACAGGATTCTTAGCGTGCTTACCTATTGATTGTAAACTCCCAAAATAGAATGAAGTAAGTTTCAGTAAGTGTATGTATATTCTCAGCTTTAACGGTACTAAAACAAATGTTAAAATCTTTTTTAGTAGAGGAAGAAAATACACTAAGCATGCTGGTCTTTCCAATCCCGTTTTCGCTTTTCTGGTCTCTCAGGAAAGTGAGGAGGAGGGCGTTTCATATTTTTTGTATGCATGGGAAAAAAAGGAACATTTCATCAGTGAGTAGCATTTGCTGTTCCTCTTTTATAGACTGGGTGCAGGGGTGATCATCAAAAGTGTCATAGCCCTGCATCACATGTTACCCAGCGGAATTCCCACAGGGCCCATTAGATCGAAAGGAAACTCTTCTGGGATTCTGGCGCCTTACAAAATATATCTAACATTGGAAATATTTATAGCCACAGGATCTCACCCCGACACCCCCACCCTTTACTCAGGGCCTTCACACTGAGCTCCATCCCCAGCCCTTTTTTTTTTTCATTATGAGGCAAGGTCTTGCTAAAGCACTAAGTTGCTGGGATAGGCTCAGTTTACAATTCTTCTGTCTCAGCTTCCCATAGTACCAGGATTATAGGCATGTGACAGAGTCCAGCTCAACCACAGTTTTAGAGAAGTTGCAGAAATAGCCTCTGCATGAACATTTTTATATAAATATATATTAAAAACAGAAACATATCAGTGTTAGCTATCTTATTAGATTGGACAGCTGTCAATGAAACAATAGAGAATTCAAATATATCCACACAAATATGAAGTATGATCAAAGAATATGGTGAATTTAAAAAATTTTATTACAAAGACACATTGCCATTAATCCCCCTCAAAATACTTCTCCTTTCTTCGTACACACTTATCTCATCATTCTTGCCACTTTCTGAAATAGTTCTGGAAGTCCTCTTTCGCAAGTGTCTTCAGTGAACTGTCATGGCTACTGCCATTGCTTGAATTCATTCAAAACAGTTCCCTTTCATGTCATTTTGACTTTGGGGAAGAGACAGAAGTTGCATGGTGCCCAATCTGGTGAATAAGGTGGATGAGGACACACTGATTTTATGAGTCTGCCTTTCTGTTGAATAGCACTTGGTAGCAGCTTTCACTGTATTTTTTTATCGCACCTGGTAAAGACATACAAGAACTTCCAAAACTGCTTCAGAAAGGGGCAAGAAAGATGGGATACACATGTTCAAAATGAGGGGGAGTATTTTGAGGGGGATTAATGGCAATACAACTTTTAGTGTCATAAATTCTTTTAAACATTTAAATATTCATCATATATTTTAATTACCATTTGAATATTCAACTGATCTTTGACAAAGAAGGAAAGACAATGGAGTAAAGATGGTCTTTCCAACAAGCAGTACTAGAACAATTGTGTTACCCTGTGGACTTTAAGTGTACAAAAAGGTATGTGTGCTAAAGGCTTAATTCCCAACTGGCACTTTTGGTAGTGAAATGGAGTACAGAAATACCAAAACAACACCCAGGATTTGGAGACAGATTTATTTTACATCGATGGTCACTGACTAGGGTCAATCTCAAAATATCAGACCCTGATCTCTGGTGGCCTAGGGCTTACATGGGATAAACAAGCAAGAAGTACAGAGGTAGAATGGCTTGTCAATTGGGGATTGGTTTATACAATGTGCATCACAGTGACCAGCTATGCATCACGGTGACCAGAAACAACTGGTGACAGAAACAACTGGAACTGGAATCAGAATTATTACCTGGGCAACTAACAAACTGAAGTATACTACCAATGATGGGGGTGGGGAGGCATTTTCTATTACATTAAGGTGATGAAACTTTAAGAGGAGGGACTATTGGGAGGTCTTCTGGTCTCTGAGTCTGTGCCCTGGTCGGGGATTTTGGGACCTCACTGACAGTTTTGCTTCTCTCGTGTTCCCTGACTTGCCCCAAAGCAGCAGAACTGCTTGGTTGTGAACTGAAATCTCTAAGATAATGAGCCTAAAGCAAACTTTTCCTGTATTAAATTTGTTATCTTTGGTATTTGGTATCGTAATGAAAAGCTGACTAACACAAACTGGTTATGAAAAATGGTGAATCTGGAAACAAACTATGTCTTTCACAAAAGCTAGTTCAAAGTGAAGCATTAACAGAAAATGCAAACTTGAAAATCTATACAAGATGACATCAGAGAAAATCTAGATGACTTTGGATTTGGTGGTGACTTTTTAGATACAACAGAAACATAAACCTTAAAAGAAAAAAAACCCTGATAAATTGTACTTCATTTAAATTAAATACCTCTTCTCTGTAAAACATATTTTTAAGATAATGAAGAGGCAATCCACAGACCAGGAGAAAATATTAGCAAAATTTGTATTTAATAAAGGACTTGTATCCAAAAATATACAAAGAGCTTTGAAGGTAGCAATAAGAAAACAAGTAACCCAACTAAAAAGTGGGCAAAAAATCTGAAGAGACCTTTTACCAGTAAAAATAGAGAGATGATAAGAAACTTGTAAAAGCATTGTTAACATTGTATGGCATTAAAGAATTGTCACTGAAAACAATAAGGTGCCACTAATTAGAATGGCTACAATTGGGAAGACTGGAAATACCAAATGACAGAGAAGATACAGATCAACAGGAACTCTTACTTGCTGGTGGGAATGCAAAATGATATTAACCACCTTGGATGACATTTTGATAGTTTCTTAAAGAGCTAAACAGTCTTGTCTTATCATTCAGAATTATCCATATACTGCAATGAGTTGAAAACTGATGTTCACACAAAAACTTGTACCTGGACATTTATTGCACTTGTATTTGTAATTATTCCAAACTAGAAGCAACTGATATTTCCTTCAATAGATGAATGGAGTAACAAACTGTGGGACATCTATAGAATGGAATATTATTTGGTAATAAAGAGAAATGAGCAATCAAACCACAAAAAGACACAGGTGAACCTTAACTGCATGTCATTAAATGAAAAAAGTCAGTCTGAAAAGGCTACATACTGTTCAAGTATAATTAGGTAGCATTCTGAAATAGGCCAAACTATAGATCCAGAAAGATCAGCAGTTACTGGGGGTTCAATATAAAAAGAACAGGTTGAGTTTGATCCCTGGTACCAAAAAAAAAAAAAAAAAAAAAAAGAGAGAGAGAGAGAACACGGATGAATAGGTAGAACACAAGTGATTTGGGGGATAATAAAACCAGTTTTTAGAACACTATAATGATGGTTACATGTCATTATACTTTTATCAAAACCTACAGAAGGTATAACGCCAAGAGTGATCCCTGATGTAACAATAAAAATTTAGTTCATAATAATGTGTCTACTTTGGCTCATCAGTCACCACAAATATCCCAAATGAAGGCCAGATGATAATGATAAAAGAAACATGCAGGAGAGGATGGCCATCTGTGGGAGACCATCATGGGTGACAGAATTTATACAGGGTGAAGAGGCATCTGTGGGGCAACCTGGCCTACACATAGGGCAAAGTGGCCCCATCCATGAGATAACTTGGCACAGGGTGTCAGAGCATGATGACATCTAGCTCAGAGCCTCACAGGATTAAGGAGAGAAATCTCACAGGCACAGCCTAGAGTGGAGACTTGGAATCCAAGTGGGTTAAGTGGGGCATCCATGCTGGGAAGCAGGTGATGGGAAATGGGAGATTGGTTACATGCAATGTACGACTGTCAATCATGATGAGTCAACTTGACTTGATTAAGAAACACTCAGAAGATTAATAAAGCACATTTCTGCGTATGTCTGGTTGGGTCACAGAAGATCTTGGGTACTGTACCTGGTCTCTCTTCCCTTCCTTCCTGACTCTGTTTCCCTACTCAGTTTCCCACCACCATGGACTAATCATCTTTGTTCCCCATGGCCTTCTGTCATGATATTCCTGAATGGGAGCCAGCCCATCATAACTTGAACCCCCTGAAAGTGTGAGCCAAATAAACTTTTCTTCTTTTAAATTTTGGGTGTCTGGTATTATGTTTCAGTGATGGAAAAACTCAATAATATATCCGAGGATTGATCAAAATATTAATCTGTGAGGCCGGGAATTTGGCTCAGTGGCTTAAGCGCCTGCCTGGCAAGCACGAGGTTGTGAGTTCGATCCCCGGTGCCACACACACACACACACACACACACAAAACATATATATTAATCTGTGAATATAATAGGAGATAAGTTTGTCAATGTCTGAGGAGGAAGTTCAAAGTATTAAAAGGGAGAGACCAGAATGAGGCTGAGAATGATCAAGTTGGAACAGTGTGGCCAAGGGAACAGGCAGGATGAGGAAGTGACCATGGGATTTTTGCAACTCAGAGGCTGCCAGCAGCTTGTGGACAAGAACTGGCTCAGCAGAGTGTGGTAGGCAAACGATGGCGTTCCCAGGTGTGTTAATACACTAGTCCCCAGGATGTGTGACTGTACCATCTGACATGGTACAAGACATTTTGCAGATCTGACTAAACTTTGGGTCTTGAGATGGGACAATCATACTGGATTATCTGGTGTGCCCTAGCTGATGATAAGTTCTGTAAAAAAGGGAAGGAGGAAGACCAGGACCAAAGAGAGTGGGGTCAGGATGGAAGTGGAGGCTGGACATGGGAACAGGCTACGCTGCTGGCTTTAAGAATGCAGTCAGGACTGTGAACCAAGAAATGCAGGATCATGATTTCAGGACCTCTGGCTTCCAAAGCTCTAAGATAATAAATTTATGTTGTTTAAGTGATGGAGATTGTGATGTAATTATCACTTACAGCAACAACAGGAAATGAATACAGAGACAGATTGTAGACTGAGATAAAAACTGGAGGTGTAAAAAGAGGGAAAGCAACTGTGAAGAAGTTTTGTTGTGTAAGTAAGCAGAAAAATAGGGCAGGAGCCATGGTGGTAAGGGTAGGCATTTTTATTTTTTAAATGAATAGACATTATTTTTTAGAATAGTTTTAGGTTTACAGAAAAATTGAGTGGAAAATATGGAGTTCCCATACACTTTCTCTTAACATTCTCCCTATTCTGCACTGTTGTGGTTCATGTTTATATGTCCCCCTAAAGCCTGATGTGGTCATAGGAGAGGCTTTTGCATGGGTGGCTGGATATAGAGTGTGTGATGCTGGGATCAATTCATGATGCAATGCTAGGGTCATGGTACTAGCATTAAGGGTGGAAGTGCTATGTGCCCTCAGGGAGGGTAACCTAGACAAGACATAAGGGATAGAAAGAGCTGTAGTCATCCCTTGTTGCTTTGCTACCTTCTACCCACCAAGAACTATTTCTCATCTGTCTGCTGTGCCACCCTGCCTTGGAGCCAGCCAATTATGGACTGAAACTCCAAAACAGTTAGGTAAATAAATCTTTTCTCCTTTACCTTTGGGTGTTGGGTATTTTGTCTCAGCAACGAGGAAAGTAACTAAGACAAAATTTGGTACTGAGAGTGGAGTTGTTGCTGTGACTGTGCCTGACCATGTGATTTAGGAGCCTTTGGAGCTGGCTTGTGGGAAAGGGAAGTTAGGGAAGGCTTGGAGATGCCGCCTGAAAAAGTAGAGCTGGAATGCCTCGTGATGTACTTGAGGGAGAGTCTGGTCAGAGCTCAGGAAATCAGAATGCTGATAGAAATTCTGCCAGTAAAGACCAGACTCAGGAGGTTTCAACTGGGAAGGACAGCATTGGCTATTGGACTCCAGATGATATGTGTTATGACTTGATAGGAAATTTGTCTGCATTTTGCTAGTGTCCAGAGACAATGCCTGAGGCTGAGATTAAGGATGGCAGACTAATTAATCTTGCAAAAGAAATTTCAAGACAGTCTAATGTTGGAGCATTGGCATGGCTGCTGTTGGGGGCTTTTAGTTAGATTTGTGTTGAGAATCAAGAGCAAAGAGTCCAGCATAATGATTTAAAATGTTTTGATTTTGGCAAGAAAGGAAGCTCTAGTAAGTTGGGACCTGCAAAGATGAAAGAAAGGAGAAATTAGTTGCTAAAAAGGCTAGAAATAAAAATTCAAGTATTTTAGAGGAAGGCAATAGAAAAGATGGTCTGAGGACATCACCAACCTCAAAGTTGCAAAGGTGAAAATCTTTGCTTTGAGAAGAAAGCCCCAGAACAGCATGTTCCAGAATGCTGGAAGTCTAGGAAATTTGTTCCTTGGGACGTGGTTCATAGGCATTTGACCCCTATAGCCAAGAGAGAAGGAAACCTGGCTACTGCTCCAGCTGGCAACAGACCTTGGTATCATCCATGTGGTGTTGGTTTTAGGTGCATGCAGAATACAAGAGTTGTGAAGTCAGGAAGGCTTCCACCCAGAATTCAGAAGAAGGCCTGGGAGGTTAGGCAGTGTGCCCATGAGGGGGCAGTGTGTGAAGCTGTGAGTGCAAAACCAAAATGCATTGGAGACTCCAGAAATTTAGAGAAGCCAGGAACATGGACTGTCTGTGAAAAACTGCAAGGAGGGAGTAGAGCTGGCTCCAAAGCAAAATTTTGGGAGTTTCAACCACCAGCAGTGCCATAGGAGTGGAGCCAACTGAGCCCTTTGGAGTTCACAACTTGCCACAGATTTCCAGGGATGCCAGAAGTGGAACCGTGGGATTTAATGTCTGCCATGCTGGATTTGGGTCTTGCTTGGCTCTTATTCCTTGCTATCTCCTTTTTGTAAATTGGAATTGAAATGCCTGTCTTGTGCCACTGAATGTTGGAAGTGTTTATCTTTCAGTTGTACAGGGATTTGCAGTTAAGAGTTTGCCTTAAATCTCAGAGGAGACTTTGGACTTGGATTTTTCAGCAGTGCTGAAACTGTTAGGACTTTGTTAACTCTTGCAGATGAACTAAATGCCTTTTGCATAAAGGGATGTGCATGAATCTTGGGGGGGGGGTCAGAGTCAGAATGTGATAGCTTGTGTTTAGATGTTCCCCCAAAGCCTCGTGGAGTTGTAGGTGGGGCTTTTTCAGAGGTGGCTGGATCTAGAGTGTGTGACACTGCCTTGGAGCCAGCTGATTATAGACTGAAACCTCTAAAACTGTGAGCTAAATAAACCTTTCCTCCTTTAACTTTGGGTGTCGGCTATTTTGTCTCAGTAACTAAGACATCTGTCTTGGTTACTTTTCTGTCATTGCTGAGACAAAATACTTGATACCCAAAATGAAAGAAGGAAAGGTTTATTTAGCTTAGAATTTTTTTGGAGGTTTCAGTCCGTACTCAACTGGTTTCAAGGCAGGATGGTGTAGCCAAGAGGCAACCATCATGGTGTCTGCAAGTGACAAGAGTGAAAAGGGCAAAGGGGAAGAACATACCTCCTTCCCTCCCTTATATTGTATGCTGGTGACCTGCCCCTGGGCGGGTGCAGCACTCATACCACCAATCCCAGTGCTAGACAACAAACCAATCACAAATGCTAGACTCAGTTGCCTTTAAAGGCCTGCCCCCCTTGACTGCATGAGGCTTTTGGGGGACATCCAAACACGAACTATAACAGCATCCACCCTGCCAGTTTCCCTATTCTTGTATCAACATTTTGTATTGATGTATATATGTTACCATGGATGAACTGATATTAATACATAATCAGAAACTTATGTCCATGGTTTACATTGGTGTTCACTCTTTTTGTAGTCTGGTCAATGGCCTTACCAAGCATAGCTTGTCATCTATCCACTGTTAACAGGATTCTACAGGGTAGTTTCACTGCTCAAAGTGTTCTCTGTATTCTGCCTATTCACCCCTCCTTCCCCCATCCTCTGGCAACCATTGATCTTACTGTCTCCATGATTTGCCTTTTCCAGGATTTCATGTAGTTGGAATCATACAACATGCAGCTTTTCTACATTGGCTCCTTTCCCTTAGCACTATGCATCTAAGTTTCTCTGGGTCATACTGTGGTTTGATACCTAATTCATCTTTAGTGCTACATAATATTCCACTGTCTGGCTGCCCCACAACTGATCAATCACCTGTCAAGGAAAATTTTGGTTGCTTCCAGTTTAGACAGTAATGAAGAAAGCTGTTATAAACATTAGGGTACAGATTTTTGTGTGAATATAACTTTCCAGTTCATTTGAGTAATTGGAGTTTTATTGCTATATCTTATAGCAAGATAAGGCTGGTTTTGTAAGAAACTGCCAAACTCTCTTCTAAAGTGGCTGTATAATTTTCATCCCACCAGCAACAAATAAAAGTTCTTGTTCCACATCCTCACCACAACTTGATGCTGTTAGCATTTTGGATTTTAGCCATTTTAATAGATGTGTAGTGGTGTCCCATTGTTATTTTTAAGTGGTGACCTCTTTCTCTCCACACCCCCCACCCCAGTCTCTCTCTCTCAGAAGACTGAATTCCAGAGAAGGCTTCTTGCATACTAGACAAGTGCTCTATTACTGAGCTACATCCCAGTATTTACAGGACAGGATTATCATGTATGCCTAGAGTCTCCTGGGAATAATCCTATAAAGATTATGATCAATTCATGAAAGGGAAGAGAGGAGATATTAGCGAGAGTGAAGTTGTTGAGATGCAGTTGAGAGAGTCCAGGAACGCAGAGAATGGCAGCTCTTTGACAGGAGCAGAGGACTTTCATTGTGTGTAACCAGGGAAAGGAAGACAGTGTGCAGGTTTGGAGGAAGAAGATAAGAGACTCCCCAAATGACAGCTTCTGCTTTTTACAGGAAGCCTGTGGCTATGTTCTCTGCTGTGAATAGGAGGTGTATTGTAAGAGTCATGGGCCAGATTTGTGGAGAAGAATGTGCCAGTGTGGGATGGCCACTTCTGTGTGTCAAAATCTTCACAGGTGAAGGGAACTTGGTGAAAGCATTTTTCTGGGCTGGAGAGAGCTCTTGTGGGGATCTGATCCTTCTCTTTGCAAAATCCATACCTCCACACCTTTCCATTCTCCTCCAGATCAGTAGATTAAGAGTCTGGGGCACAAGACTTGGTTCCAACTCTGGAATGATCATCTCAGGATCACGTGTAATTTGAGACCAAATTCTCAGCTCTAGAGTTCTCTTGGCCCTGGCTGAAGTTGCAGATGGCTAAGCCCATGATACAGTGAATTTGCCCACAGACTTGCAGGTGTGAAGCAAGCGGCACGCAGTTCTACCACCAAATCTGATTGAGAATTTCAAGACCTACAGGGCTACATTTAGCCTCTCTCAGCGGTGGTCCTCCTTAAACCAGGCAGATGGAGGAAGTGGGCAGGCAGGGGCTGCTTCTTCACCCAGCTGCTAACCATCTCTATTCATGGCGGGTTGTGGTTGTGCAGGCTCCTGACCTTTCTGGGTAGAGAAAGAGGCACATGGAAACATGAACTTGGTGAAGAGGCTCTTGATTGTCGTTCAGATGTGACAGATTGCGTGGCATACTTTGTCTAGGACATCAGCACAGGGATGGATGGAAATATTTAGGAAGATGTATAAATAGAACATGTGCTAGACTGGCTTTGTGGTTAGGGTCACATAAGGAAACAAGGCACAACACACTCAGGATCCTGGATGAGGTGTGTGATGGTTAATTTTGTGTGTCAGCTTCGCTAGGCCACAGTGCCCAGTTCTTTGGTCAAATATCCATTTAGATGTTTCTGTGAAGGCATTTCATTATTTCTACTATTAACATTGTTACTATTATTATTATGCTACTGGGGATTGAAACCAGGACCTTCATACCAGGCTACATCCCCATCCCTTTTTATTTTGAGACAGGGTCTTGCTAAGTTGCCCGTCTTGTGCTCAGATTTGTGACCTTCCTCAGTCAGCCTCCCATAGTGCTGGGATTACTAAGCACACAGCTGTGAAGGTATGTTAAAGATGTGGTTAACATGTAAACCAGTAGACTTTGAGTAAAACAAATTACCCTCCATAACTGGGATGGGCTCATCTAATCAGCCTTGAGAGAGGACCCCAAGGATCCTGGAGGAGGAGGGAATTCAGCCTCTGGATGCTTTCAGACTCAAGGTGTTCATCTTCCTTTCCCTGGCCTCCAGGCTGCCCATCTGCCCTGAAGAGTTTGGACTTGCAGCCCCATGTGAGCTGGCCAGTGAGCCAGTCGCTTAGCAGGCCGAGTCACCAGGACTGGACAGGTTGCTGTTTGTTAGCCTTGAAACAGGAGGAATGATTGCCAGGGCTGAATGTTATTTAGGACAAAACATGCTTGAAATAATTACTTTCTTCAGCTTTCGCTGAGTCATCATCCAGCAGTTTCAGCCATGATCTGTGGCCTTGGGCATTCTTTGGATTTTTCCACCAGTGATTTCTAGAGTTGCTTCATTCTGTACTTTGGTCTCTGAATCACCAGACATGATTGATTTTCCTGCCTCATATTTCCAGCTTTGTCTATCTAACAGTTGGATTGCCCAGATGAAGAAAAATTAAAATTGAACACAAACCCACCCATGCCAAATCAGCATTGACCCTTACCGTGTCTTTGTGCTTTTCTATTCTATTGTACTCCAGGGTGCTCTATTTCATTCTATTCAGTTCCTTTGTTCTTTGCCACTATATTCCAATCCATACCACTCCTCTATTCATTGCCATTCCATTCCATTCCACTCCACTCCACTCCACTCCACTCCACTCCACTCCACTCCACTCCACTCCACTCCATTCCATTCCATTTCATCCCGTTCCTCCATTTTTTCCCTTCCCCTGCCTTTCCTTCTCTTCCCTTCCCAACTCCATTCTTTGCCATTCCATTCCATTGCTTCATTCTTTACCATCACATTACATTCTGTTTTGTTCCATTTCATCCTGTACTCTTCTTTACCATCCCATCCCATCCCATCTCGGAGTATTCCTTTCTCTTTTCATTTTCTTTTTTTCTAGTGCTATCTGAGTCTTTCCACAGTCACTTCCCAGTGTCCATGGAGCACTGGATCCAGGACCCCCTCTGCATACCAAAATCTTAGGGTGCTCAAGTTCATTATACAAACTGGCATAGTATTTGTATATCACCTGCAGACATCCTCCATGTACTTTAAACCATCTCTAGATTACTTCTAATTCCTAATCTATGTAAATAGTTATTTCACTGCGTTGTTGAAGGGACAGTAACAAGAATAAAAAGCCTGTATATGTTCAATAAAGACACATTACTTGCCCCCCCCAAGCATTTTTAAACCTAGGTTTGTTGAGTCCATGAATTCAGAACTTACAGATGTGGAGGGCTGACTTCGAATTGATTTTATGACCCAGTTGCAATTTGGAAAACTAAATTTGGAGAAAGACAAAGGAAGTACACAGGACTTTGTGAAATGAGGGATGGTTAAATTGGAAAATGGGTGGGGAATTTTGGATGTAGCTGGTAAGTACCATGGATGGACACACCTCACCCAGCAGGCTACGAACCCTTCTTCCTGCCACTGCAGCCACAGCAGTGAGCAGCCTCCTGCTCTAGCTGTGTCTCAGCCAGGACCAACCTGGGAACAGTTCACTCAGATCAAAGGTCCAGGGCAGACCACAGACCAAAGTTTCATTTCCCAGGGGCTCTGAGTTTTCTTGGTCTCTCTCCATGTTGGTGTTTTCCAAAGTTCTGCTCAGGCCATGAAATGAATTTAGTGAGTTTGAGGCATCATGAAAGAAAAAAAGGAAAGGAGAAAGTAAAGAAGAAAGGAAGGAAGGAAGAAATGAAATAGAAAATAGCCAGGCACCCAGTCTACAACAAAAGTAACTATCAACCTGTTCCAAGTATGTCTGATGTATATGGTAAGTATATATAGCATTTGTGGTTTTTGTAGTTTGTGTGAGCGTTGCGGTGCATGTGGTGTGCGTGGCATGTGTGGTATATAGGGTGGCTTGGAGGTGTGGGTGTTCTGTGTGGTGTTTGTGTAGTGCATGTGATGTGTGTCCGTGTGGTGCTTGCTATGGTATGTTTGTGTGTGAGGTATGTGGTGTGTGTTTGGGGGTGTGTGTGATTCATATGTGCTGAGTCATATTCATAAGAAACTTTACCCAAAGACTGAAGAAGCTGAAACTTTAGGGTTCCTACCCCTTACAAAGCCCTGTACCTAATTTGCTGTTTGTAAAGAGGTATTGTAATGAGGTATTCTTTTTTTTTTTAGAGATGTATTAAGCAGATTTCTATAACTATAATGAAACACCTCAGGCAATAAATTTATAAAGAGAAAAGGCGTATTTTGGCTCACAGTTTGGAGAGTCTAGCCCAGTCTGGAGATTCTAGCCCTTTGCTTTTGGCCTCTGGCAAGGTTGGCATGGCATGATGGAAGTGTGTGACAGCAACGCATTCACCTCATAAGCCAGGAAGCAAGGAGCGGGGATCAGGGTCCCACAGTTCCCTTTGAGGGCCACCCCCAAGGACTCCAGGACCTCCCAGAGAGGCAGACCTAAAATTGCTACCTAGGGGGCCAAGCATTTAACACATGTACCTTAGGGGACACTCATCCAAAGCACAGTGAGGCATCCCTGTCTTCCCCTGAAACACTGGGCCCACATCTGTTAGGGATGTAGTGTGCTTTACTTCCGGTGGATCACGTCCCGACAAGAAAAAACTCCCAAGCCTCAAATTCTACTCTTTTCCCACACAGTGCCTGCCCAGCTCTCTAACTGTCCCTTGCTACTTTGCCCAAACCTCCCCAGGCTCCCACATCCCTCAGAAGAAAACGCACACTTCTTATGAGGGCCCCCCATCAGGGCCCACGGGGCCACCTGGTTTTGCCCTTGGTTCCTGCTCCAGGGTGAGGCCAAGGGTCATTCCATTCTGTGCCCCTGCGTTGCTGAATTGACCTCCTGCCCTCCAGGGTTTCTTTCTCTTTTCCCTGTGGGGCTTTGCACACAAACGCTGCTTTCTCCTGGAGGACTCCTCCTTTAATTCCTCATTTTCCTCACTGCCTCCAGGAGTCCTTTCTTCTGCAGATCTAGGCTAGGCCCTCAGCAGGACGGCCCCAGCCAGGGGTGAAAGAAGCTAGGCAGGAAAGGGAAATCAGAGGGAGAAGAAAGTCTATAAAGTTGTTCTTGAAGATGTCTGGGTAGACTTAGTCTCTCAGCCTTGGTATCTGCAACTCCCCATCTGCTGCTTTAGGAACCTCTGGGACTCTGCAGAAGGCCGCCAGGTCCTGCTTCTGTTCTGCCTCACTGACTTCCTTCTGCGTCTTCAGATATGCGACCACACAGGACCGACCCAAGCAGGACTCAGGTCTGGCTTTCTGTGGACTTGAGTACGCCATCAATATGCTCTAATATGGTGGTGGGTGGAAGACTTTAAATCACTGCATCATTAAAACAATGTGGGCAATAAAATTTTTAGAAGCAATGGGAAAACTCTTTGCAATACAGGTGTTCCTTGACACACAATGGGGTTACCGTCCAGTAAGCTCATCAGGAGTTAAAAACATGGTAAGTTAGAAATGCATTTAATACCAGCAATCTACAGAGCATCCTAGCTTAGCACGGGGTACACTGTAGAGTCTCAGTTGTTCTCGTGGCTGACTGAGAGCATTAAAGGGATGATTGGACTGCATATTGATAACCTCAAGAAAAGATTCAACTCAAAATTCAAGGTAGAGTTTCTACTGAATGCACATGACTTTCGCAGCATCATAGTGTGAAACACTTTTAAATAGAAGCATTGCAAATTAGGGACCATCTGCACATCTTTCTAAAGGTTAACAAAATGGGCTACTATGTACTGAATTGTGTCTCCTGAAACCTTCCGTTTCTCAGAATATGACTGCATTTGGAGATGGGCCTTTAGAGAAGTGTTTAAAGTGAAAATGGGTAGACACTGTTCTGATATGACTCATGGCCTTAGAAGAAGAGATTGGAACAAAGACAAACATGGAGGGATGACCATGTGAGGACATGCAGAGAAAATGGTCATTTATAAAACCAAGAAAGAGTGGCTTCAGAGGAAACTAATCCTACCGACACCTGATTCCAGACTTCCAGTCTCCAGAACCGTGATAAAATACATTTGTCTTGTTTAGGCCACCCGGCCTGTGGTATTTAATTACGGTTGCCCTAGAAATGCCACACATGGGCTACATGGTTGGGTTACATCAGTCATTTTATGTTAGGATCGGGCTCCCTCTGCTGGATATTTACATGATTGACCTAAAAACCATGAATTTCATGGTTGAGCAGTTCAGAGTTAGGAACAGAATACTTGCATTTGTCTTTATAGAATCCTTCCTGGAATCTATATAGAATAAAGAATACAGCGTCTTTATAGAATTCTTTGTCTGTTCCTTCACCTGTAATGAAGTTCAATCAAATACCATTGGCCCTTTCCCCTCGGGTTCTGCATGGCTGATTCAACCAACCACAGATAGTGAATATTTGAAAAAAAAAAAAAAAACCTGTGTACTGAACATGCACAGACTTTTTCTTGCCCTTATTCCCTGAATGATACAGTATGATAACTGGTTTAATAGTGTTTGCTTTATATTAGGTCTAAGTAAACTTGAGATGATTTACTGTACAGTAGAGATAGAGGTTCCAGGGAAATGCTACTTCATTTTATAGAAAAAACTTGAGTGAATGAGAAGTTTGGTATTCTTGGGGGTCCTGGAACCAGTCTCCCATGATCCCTAATGACCTCTATATTTAGTAACTTGTGTGGTTTTCTACTGTGTTCACTGTTAGCTTTGTGGATTTGGGCCTGGAAGGAGAAGGTCCTGTGGGTGGAGCTAGGTGGACCAGGCAGCGGAAGAAGGGTGGCGTAAAGGACATTTAAGGAAGGGACTGTGTGTTCCTCAGTAGGGAAAAGTTCATCAGGATGGAAGATAGAGCCATGTGGCTCAGGGTCACTTTGTCATCAGATACAGACAGTTTCCAAATAGCCTACCTTCTGGTAAAACTATAATCATTAACTTAGTCTATTGCTCCTAGAAAAAGTTACCAAGAAAATCTTTTCTAAGTCAGTAACTGTTGTCCTGCTGTGGCTCATAGTTATTGAACATTCCTTCTTTAAGCCAGATTATTTTTATTATCTTTGATTTCCTCCAGAAGGTCAAGTTCTGCTACCAAGGCTATGAGCAAGGTAAGCCTGGAGACCAAGTCTAGTGCGGTTCAACCTGAAGGTTAAACTTTCCCCCATTTCCAGTCTTGTACTAATCACAACACAATAGTGAATACGCCAAGCAATTCATGTTTCAAAAACATGAATTGAAAAAAAAATCTATCTCTAGAATATTCCTTGGTACATAGTACATATAGTGATTGAAAACTATGGTAAAGGTTTAAATTTTTAAACTTTATTACAGTAAAAGGCAAATTGTTATTAATCCTCCTCAAAGATTCCCCCTTCACTTAGAACACACTTATCCCATTGTTTTTGCCACTCTCTGAAGCAGCTCTGAAAATCCTTTCATCAGTGTCTGTATCAGGTATGATAAAACGCACAAAGAATGCTGTTGCTGGGTACCACCCAGTGGAAAAGGAGACTTGCCAAGGCATGACCTCGTGTCCTTGTCTACCTTATTCACTGGATCCGGTGCATTGCAACTTCTGGCTCGTCTCCAAATCCACAGTGAAAGATTAACATTTTGAGTCAATTCAGAACATCAAAGCAGCCAGCGCAGCACAACTAAAGATCCTCATAAAAAAAAAGACTTCCAGAACTGCTGTAGAAAGTGGCAAGAGTAAGGGGATTAGTGGTTTTGAACTGAAGAGGTCTATTGTGAAGGGGAATAATGGAAATGTGTCTTTTATAAATTTTAAAATGTAAAACACTATTTTTTGATCGACTTCATAGGTGTCCAGGGAATGTCTTTTGAGTGAACGGATGGTGATTAAGCCAGATGAAATGGGAACACAAGCAGCTCTAAGCTCCAAAAGTCCCTTGACTGTTCCATTGTGCCTTTATAAAATGTACTTTTCTAGAATGCAGTCTGGGAAAGATGATAACATATTTTTGTAAGGAGAGCAAAGCATTCCTCTTCTGGACACATGAAATAAGTTGGAGTGAAAGTAAAGAAGAACCTCAGCCTGAAGAGGCATTTGCTGAGCACATCCCAGGTGAGCATCACATGCAGGGGATGCAGCACTGAACTTGAAGGACTCAGACCCTGTTTGTGGAGCTTTAGATTCTCCTGGGTCCAAAAGACAATCTCACAAGAGTTTATAACTGTGGTGAGTGTAATGAAGGGTGTCTTAGTTACCTTTCTAGTGGCTCAACAAAACACCTGGCACCCAAAGTTAGGGAGGAAAGGTTTATGTAGCTTATGGTTTGTGGAGGTTTCAGTTCCTAAATGGTTGGTTCCAAAGCAAGGTGGCACATGGCAGAGGGGCTACAGTTCACAGCAACAGTAACAAAACAAGCATCAGCTGAGCAGAAGAGACAAGCCTCTTTTTGTCTCTTATAAATTAGGCAGACTACCTGTCTTAGGATGGATGTAGCACTCATACCATAAGATTCGGCATGGACCTTGAGTGAATCACAAACTCTAGATTCAGCTACCTCCAAAAAAGCGAAAACTGCATGAGGCTCAGGGGAGACATCTAGACAAGAATCATAACAAAGGGAGACACACAGAATGACCAGGCAACAGTAGGCTGCAAAAGAATTCAGGTGAAAACACAGCAACCCATATAAGTAGCCCAGGTAGCAAGGGCCTTCAGAGCAGGGCTGGTGGGTGTTTCATAGGGCCTGAAGTCCAGTCATGGGGCTGTAGGTTTTATTCAAGTCCCAGAAATGTGCCCTGGGCTTGCTGAACCCACTCTCGGGATGCCCTGACCAGGGGGTGAACACTGCCTTTCTCAAAGCTACATGGGCTTGTGGGCTGTATGTGCTGCAGTCAAGCTGACTGGAAGAACTGAACATATGCTAGTCATGAAAGTAGCACCCCTTCACCATTACCACTTATTCCTCCTAGGTAACTGCTTCATCTTCACCTGTTTGCCCACCTGTACCAACTGCTTCATTCATGTAAAATCACTCTCCATCCTTCCCTAGCTGAGCATCTGCCTGGGCTTGGCTCTCAGAAAGACATCATTGTCCCCACCGGAGGAACTTATACTTCCTCTGGATCCTCCCAAATGCCTTGTGTGCTTCCAATCCATTAACATCACTTAAGACCCTAGTTTGTCAGAGTCATCATGCTATGCCTGCTGTGCAGCACATAATTGGTGTGCGATACAACACATAGTGGGGTGAACTTACTTTCCAAAACACAGGGGCCTTTCTATGGCAGCATCTCGTGCTCTGCTGGAATCCTGTCCTCACTGTAACACCGCTGTCACTTGATTCTATGCACATTCTCTCCATCCACCAAGTGGGAGGCAGACCCTTAATCTCTAATATTCTACTTCTTGGAGCAACGCAAGCCTCAGACTCCAGCAAGACCAAGGAAAAGCAGTTCAGAAGCAATGCACTGTGAGCCTTGCTCTTGATACTGGAGAAGCAACACTTTATGCTTGGCCTCAGTTTATTAACTCCTACTTTACACAGAGTAATAACTGATTTTTCCTTCTCCATTGTCCTAACCCCCTTTTTTAGTGGCACTGGGGATTAAACCCAGCACCTTTATATTGAGCTGTATCCCGGTCCTTCTTATATTTTATTTGGAAACAGTGTTTCACTAAGTCACTAAATTGCTCAGGCTGGACTCAAACTTGGGATCCTCTTGCCACAGCCTCCCAGAGTGTTAGGATTACAGGTGTGTGCCACCATGGCCGGCTGTCCTAGACTCCTGAGGTTAGAAATTGTAAGAAGGAGGCATGATTGAGTGGGAGCAGGGTAGGAAGGAGAAGATGACACAAGCAGTGTAGAAACATGGGTGACACCAACATAGGACAAAGAATTATTAATGAACCCGCCATTACGGCTGAGATTGGAGAAGCATTTTACCAGGTTTCTAATCAGGATTATTTCAGCTGCTGCTCATGTTAGGATCTGCTGCACAGCATTCTTTCAAGGACACAGGCCACGTAGATGCTTCTACTCTTCCGGCCCAAGTTCGCCCTGGGTGGTTGTCACTGTGGTGTGACCAAGGTGTCTTCCTCCTCCTCGTTCTCAGCACCAGCTGAGCTTCAGAGGCACCGTGGAACTGACACTGACAGTTCTGATTATGCGCAGGGGCTGGGTAAAGGTTGGTAGGCATTTCTTTCTTGGCTTCTGATGAGCTGTAACTTCAAGTAACATAATTTTCTCCGAGTATAAAATGCTTAAAATTGAGAAATGTCTTGCCTACACAATATATTATTATTTTTTCTTCTTCTGGCAATAGCTTTATGTTCAGATGTCATATTTTAACTTCTTCCCGCAAAGGTCAACCTACTCTGGTGTCTTGTTCCATCTGAATCTTTTCCTACTTTCCCCCTCTAAACATCCCAGGGTACTTCCCCCTCTCAGCCAGTCTCCTTCCTTGGGTTTTGCCCTGGAATAACTCAGCTGTCATCTCAAATGTGTCTGATCATTCCATCACACATAGTTTGTCATTTCTGCATGCAGACTGTATTTTTTCCACTACATTGACCAGTATTTTGTGAAGTGGAGGATACAAAGAGGAGAAAACCTAGTCTCTCTGGAGTCAAAGAAAAGACCTCACAGGTTGGCAGCCCAGGGTGCTAGGGCGTGGAGCTTCGCTGCCCATCTCTATTCTCCTTGAAGCAGTGGCAGCAGGAAAATTCCAGATCTGATGGTGCTCTTGGGCTAGCATTTCCTCTCTCCCCTCTTAACCGTAGAATTCCAAATTCTATGGTATGTAGGCAGTGACGGATGTTGCCAAAGGACCAGTCTTAAACATTCTCCAGCTGATTTGTAAGAAGTCATTACTTAGAGATAGTGGCACTTAGTCATGAGCTACTGGGTCACACTTTAACACAGCTGCGTGTGCAGTGGCTCAGGGAGCTGCCGCTAAGGATGGCTAGCAGAGACAGGGCCGTGTTCTGTGTACGGATCACACTTAAAAGAAATAAACAGAGCTCTCGAGTGTCTTTGCCTGTCAACAGCTGGTTGCAACAGCAGGCTGGGAAATGAACTCTGGAAAATGGGTAGCTGCGGGGCTTCGCTGAGACGACAACTGCGCATGTGTGCGCCTGCGCATTCAAACCGGATGCCAGCTTTGCCGTTCCTGATCCTTTCCAAATCTCGATTTCCTTGTGTTGAGAAATGGGGGTCTTAGTTTTTGCTTTATAAAATCTGTCGTGAAAATTCAACAAATAATTTTGCGAGACCTCTTAGTGTTCTGTTGACATTAAGCCGTTGCTTGATAAATATTTGCTGAATGACAAAACGATATTTACTTGAGTCTGCTTTGTAATTTTTTTCAATAAAATTATATACAAGAGACATCTCTGAGTAGCTATCTTGCCAAAAGAAGAACACGAAGAATCTGTGTTCAGTGGCATTGCCTAAGACAGTTTTATCTGTTACTGTTTTATAGGTTTCAGTTGACTGGTGTTTTCCATTTATTGATTGATTGATTGCCATGCTGCGGATTGAACCCACAGCCTTTGCACTGAGCTATCTATCTAGCCCTTTTTAAAATTTTATATTTTGACACAAGCTCTCACTAAGTTGTCCAGGCTGGGCTCGAACTTGTAATCCCCCAGTCTCACCCTCCCAGAGCGCAGGGCTCTTTTCCATTTTAATTAGTACATGTCTGCCATACATAATGATCACATTCGTCACGAGGAATTTGTACCCGTATGTAATATGTCTTAATTGTTTTTCTCCCATTCCCCTCCCCATCTACAAAAGCTTCGTTGGCGTTTTCCCTTCCATTCTCTTTTTTAAATAATCTTTCTTTCCCTTTGTCCTCCCCCTCCCCTGTTCGCCTTCCCTTTTGAGTAAGTTTTTCCTACTTTCCCGTATCTATCCTTTGTTTTGCTCCTTATTTATTCTTCTTTATAAGGTTCCACAAGGAATCAGTCCGGGCGTAGACTCCGTTAGCTGGTGGCTGTGGTAACTAGGCCAAGGTCATGCATCTGTCCCCTGAGGGCCAGTTAGCTTGGCCAGGCTCCGGGTCCGCGCACTGTGACTGTAACCCAGCTGGCAGATTCGCACGTGTGTCATCGTGTCCCGAAGGACCCCTGGGGAAGGGCCACCGGACCAAGGCAAACAGGTACTGTCCTACAGAAACGGCTTCATGGATTGCTGTTGGGGGCAATATGACCTGAAGGTGGCGCTGTTTCTCAAGGAGAAAAAGATGCAGGGGCCGCGGCCATTGGTTTGAAAGTTTGTGTGCAGAGATCATCAGTTGGAGAGAATCCAGACAAGGAAACTGAGACCTCAAGATCTAAAACGCTTCCCAAAGTCACACCAAGATTCACCATAGAGGCAAGACACAGGCTCCCACGTCATACACTGCAAATTCCTCTTTAAAATTTTCAAAATTGTTAGATTTTTATATTGAAACCGTCTCGCTAAGATGCTAAGTTGCCCAAGCAGGACTCGAACTTGTGACCCTACTGCCTTAGACTCCGGAGTGCTGTGAAGCATGATGCCCGGTTCCAGTTCATACACTTTTGCAATTTTTATTGCACTAAGGGTTTCCTGATCTTAGATGCTTAAAAATAATGGAATGGATCATATAATAGCTAAACTGGTGATACTTTCTAGGAATTAAGTCATTAAATTATAATCATCTGTTATCCTTTATCACAAGCTAGATTCAAGCTGTTTTGTTTTTTACCATAGAATTTTCTTTTTCTTTTTTTGAATAGAATTTTCATCAAGCATTTGTGGGTTAGGCAATTTGCTTTTCCTGTTTGTACATGTGAAAGAAGAAACATAATTTATATGGCTAGAATTGAATTCTATACTATCTTCCTCCAAATGGAGGTGAAGCAGAGAAAATTTTTATTTAAATAGCCTTACTCGAGGTGATATGCCGGCTTCTGAAATTTGCTCATGGGTAGCAGCCTGTGAAGAATATAATTCAAGGCAATCACCTTTAATCCTTTTCCTATTTCATAGATAGTGCAGTGTATTGGAGTGGGTGTGGTATGTATAGAATGAGAATCCAGTTTTTAGAAGTTTTATGCCTTCAGGTGTGATATTTCTTTAAAGTAAATTTTAGCTGGGTGTGATGGCACACACCCATGATCTGAGGATGGAGGAGGCTGAGGCAGGAGAATCACCACAGTCCTAGGTCAGCCTCAAAAAAACTACCTGGTCTCAAAAAAACCAAAATAACTAAAGTAAGTTTTATTTACTTCTGAGGATGATGGGTACTTGGGAGAATAAGACAGTCCTCACTTTCTTCTGATGGAGGTGGCCCACAGGGGTTCAATACAGTCTGTCTTATCCAATTCAAGGTCTCTGAAAGAAGACCTCTATTCCAGGAACCAGTTGAAGCTTTTCCTGATTTTAATTATTCTGATATTTAGATTTTTCCTTTTCCCTCTTTTGTAGCTAAAGGAGGCTCATGAAAGTTGATGGTTTCTGAAATCACTTTTTCGGTGTGTCCAGTGCCATATTTGGGACCCATTTATCCTAAAACAATCCTTGTTTCTTTGAAACTAAAATGAGCTGGCTGTCCTGTACTTCATCTGGTAACCCCTGGGTGACCAGTGGCTTCCAGGCCAGGGCAGGGCAGTGGAGATGGGCTCAGGGTCACAGTTTCTCTCCATGGTCCCCCTTCGCCTGGTTCCCTGGGGCCAGGAGCCTGGGTGCTTGGGAGACAGCAGCCACCTATGGCCTTGAGCATTGTCTCTGCCTGTGACACCTGGGTTGTGCTCCCCTCTTCTTTTTCATAGACAGTCATGCACCTCCTAAACTAAATACCCAGAGTGTCTTCAAACAAAACAGACCTGAGCACAACGAGAGAAATTACACAGGGACTGGATCTCACGTCACTCCTGGAACAACATCGCAACCATGTTGACCATGTCTGATACCTGGGGGAGAAATTCATAATTTACTTTGCAGGCAACTTTCCTTCACATATGCCAATGTTTTTTTTATTCCAATCTTGGGGATTGAACCTAGGACTTACGCACTAAGCTACATCCTTATTGCCTTTTAAAAATATTTTATTTTCAGGTGAGATCTCTCTAAGTCATCACTAAATTGTAGTCATCCTGCTCAGACTCCAGAGTGTTAACATTTTTTCTGAGTGGGTTGAGAACACTTAGCTCTACTGTCTTAGCAAATTTCAAGCATATGATACATTGTTATTAAATGTAGTCACCATGCTGTACCTCAGGTCTCCAGACAAAAGAGTTTTAAATACATTGATTCTAAAATATCCCTGGAGCTAACAATTTTCCCCAAGCAATTAGCAACACAGTTTGTCTTTGTTTCTCATAGCCTATTTTCAGTGAAAAGCCAGAGGGCCTATTTGAAAATACACTAAGTTGCTATTTCAATGAATTTGTGGCTCAATCAGCAGTAGACTGAGAAAAATCTCAGCAGAGGAGATTTTAGGCTGCCTTTCTGCTGTTCTTTAATTCAGTAGAAACACATTTGTCCAGTTGGCCATACTGTAATTTTAAGCGTTTTTAAAATGTGAGATAATGTATTGTGTGAGAGTATATGTACTACACTGATATTTTTCACATTCTACAGACTTTTCTACTCATTACTTATGATTCACATTTGTAAAATTGGTGCCCTGTATTAGGAAACTCAGATAATAATAAAGTAAAATGGGCAATAAAAATGAAAAATGAAAAAATCGACTGCCAAAGAGCAAAAGAAACCAAGCAACCAGACAACTAACCAATAAATAAATAGAAGGAAACAAAAACAAGCAATTACTTAATTTCTCACTAAGATATATCAGAATGAATTTTTAAAAATCTAATATGAAAATGAATATTAATTTTTGTTTTATTATCATTATTTTTATCCAGAATTGAGCTCAGGACCTTGTGTTTGTAAGGTAGGCACTGTACCTCTGAGCTATATTGCTGGCCAGAAAACGAACTTTTAAGCATAAAGTTTAATAAGTAAAATACTGATGGTGATAGTAAATAATTTTCACAGCAAGATAAGGTAAAAGCGAAATTATTTATAATTTGCACATGAAGTACAGAAATCCCAGTAGTTATTTTTAGCAGTTGCTTATTTTTATATAACTGCTTTCTTATTATAGAGGTCAACTATTTGCATTACAGGAAACTGAACACAGAAACATAAGCAAAAATCTCCCTCTTAACAATAAAAAAAAAAGCAAAATAAAAATGACAGGTAATTATACAAGGCACAGAGAATCTCTGAATTTCAATGTGTATGTTTCCAGTTCTATTTTGTATATGTATTTTTTAAAATTATATTGCCCATATTCTTTTAAAACTATCATCTAATTTAGGGCGGTAAAGGGAGGAAACTGGAATGAAGAGGAAGGAAGATGAGATTTTGCAAGAACACTGATAATAACATACAAAACACAGAACTGCTGGACAAATGGAAAAAGTAGAGTTGAGATTATTCTATCATTTTAATCATGCCAGACTAATAGCTCATGAGTCCCTGACATTTCCATCATCATCATTCATTTCAACATCACATATTTTGGGGGAAGGTTTAGGTTAAGAGCACATTTCGGCATAATTTGAGGCATGAATGAATTGGACTAATTAAAAAAAAACTGTGATTGATTTCAAAAGCATTTGAAATGTCCATCCTTCACCTATTTGAATTTCCCAACATAATCTCGTGTTAACGGTTAAGACAGGCCCATTTCCCCCTCTAGCTTCAGCGGGTGAAATTGCTCACTGGGAAGTGTTTAGCTTCAAACTGCCTGAGTCAGACTTGCACCATGAAGCAGAAACTGAAAAAGAAGACTTTCAGAATCTCATCCCAAGCCCGAGGCCACCGAAAGCGCCCGCTAGGTTAAAAAGCCAAATGTGCAGCTGAAGGAAGTGAAAAACACCCACATGGCTACGATCCTTGAAAGCCAATGTTTAGAAAATCGTGGGAACACGAGGGCTCAGGTAACACCTGCACGGAGACTTCAAGACCAGATAGATTTGCCACGGGGTGTAGCCAGAGCCAGCACGAAGGCAGCAAGAACAAAAATAGCTGTGAGTTTTTCCAGCGGGGCGCGTTACCATATTGTACTCAACGGGAGGATATTAATTTCACAGTTTTCATGGATAAGTTTAAACATAGGAACATGTCACAAATAAGCAGCCCTCTCAGTGAGGATACATCAGCTGGGATTTCACAGTGTGCAATTTTTAAATTCAGCTGGGTCCCCGAGGGCCAATCAATATTGGTGGCAATTATTCTTAGTACAGAGTCCAAATGAAATGGGCGTGTTTTTTTCTCTTTTATCAAAGTGGGAGATTGTGATATAGAAATAAGTGAACTCCCTTGTGGCTGGCAGTGGTCTCCTAACAGCTGCAGCGAGTCTGCGGTGAGTCTCTTGCCTCTTCCTCGGGAAGAGCCCCAATAATGACCCCATTATTTTAACTCTTGACCGTGAGCAATGTTTGCTGGTTTGCTGGAAAAACCTAGCATGAGTCAAACAAAGAAAACATGAAAACAAACAGAAAAAAAAAAAACCCACAAGCAAACAAATAAGCACCCAAACCTGCTTGGAGCATGAGCAGTTACACAGGTTTTATTTACATTCTCCGTTTCTAAGCCACGGTCTCTCCAGGGCCAGTGCCGTAGAGTCAGTTTATGTTGGAGACGGAAAGGTGGTAAAACCCTTTTTCTTTTCTTTTTAAAACACTTCTGAAATTATGCAAGTTATGCAGGAAACTGATTTCTGCAAATTAGTAGATAATTATTCTTTGAAAAATTGCTTGTTCTTTAAAAAAAATTTTTTTTTTGGTCTATGTTTTTAGAGGGTTGGGGGTTGAAGGTGGGGAATAAGGAATAGAAAATCTGAGAATCCAGAAAAAAATGACAGTTGAAGTTTCTTTTTCTGGTGGGTTTCTAGTTTATGTTAGTTGGCTTGGTGATAACCTTGGGGGATTTGGTTAGCAACACTAACAAAACCCAAGCCACCAAGGGAGAGAAGGAGGGACAGTAGAATGTAGTCTGCTGACAGTGGGGATAGATGTGCGTTTCAGTTTCCTAATCCTGGATGTGGGGTCTCTTTCGTCTTCAGCCTGATCTTAAGTTGAGCTTTTCATTGAACTGTACTTTGATCTAATTAATTATGTAAAATGTCAGAGATCTAGGAACTTAAAATTGTTCTCATGCCATTTTATATTAACTAACAACAAAACAAAGCAGATCAAAATTACCTGTTCTGCTTCTGGTTTCAGTATATTTTCAAAGTATCAGTTCTCTTAAATAAATGTCAAAAAATAAAAAAGATTTGGAAAACAGTCAAAGACGCAGATGGAAAAGAGCCATAGTAAAACAACTTATTGTCTTTATAAACATGACAGCGTTAGCCACCTTAGAATTACAGATTTTTTGTGTGTAATTTATTTATTTTTCTCTCCCTTTGGAGGAAAGATCAGTATGAATCAAGGGAAGCTTTAGGACATTTCAGGTCCTAAACTGTTTGTCGCTTCCAAGATTTAGCTACTATGAATTGTGCTGCCATAAACATGGGTATGCAAGTATCACTGAATTGTGTTGTCTTCAACTCTTTTGGGAAGATACCTAGAAGGGGAAAAACTAATTTTAGTTTTTTGAGAAACCTCCATTCTGATTTCGATAGTGGTTGCACTAGTTCACATTTCCACCAAGAGAAACTGTGATATTTACACAAGATGGAGTACTATTCTATTATAAAGAAGGATGAACTTGAGTCATTAGTAGGTGAGTGGATGCACCAGGAGACAATGATGTTGAGTGAAATAAATGGAAAACACAGAAGCTTAAATATCCCATGGTTTGTCTTACATGAGAAACCCAAAGTCTAAATAAAGAGAAAAATAAAACATATGTAACAGAAAATAAGGAGATCTTTCTCTAATGGAAAGGGAGTCAAGAGATGGAGGGAAGGGAGAGAAAAGGTTGGGAAAGAGATGAAAAAGGAATGAAGATATGTGATGTTCACGCACCAACTCCAAAGAAGAAATGCAAATATCATGTACTGCAAACATGTATGAATAAACACAGACCTGTTTGCCCTTGAATGTTCCAGGTCTGTGTGAGTTGACACCCATACACGGGAGGCACTGGGCAGACGAGTGTGGAAGAGGTATAAACAGCTTGGTCTGCTGTTGAGTTCAGGGTGAGTTTAGTGAGTGCTTGCCTAACAAAAGGGTCTGGATGAAGTGTTCTTTCCTTGACAATTCTGTGCTTATAGTTCATTATTTTTTCAGTTTCTTTGAGAGAGAATGGATCAAAGTTGCTGGAATTAGTGGTTGGAAGTCAGTACTCTAAAGGTCAAAAATACTTTGCTTCCTTCCTGCCCTCCTCCATATCAAAATGGTTTAGGATAAAGGTTCCTGCTTGTGGTGGTGATGTGTGGTTAATATCATTAGACTTCTGGTTTGGATTAAGGCTGCTAATTAGTTTCTGCCCTTGACTTTTTCCAATTATAGCATAGAAGCCCTGGTGCTAAACACCTGGGCAGATTACCTAATTAGATGAAAGAAACATACACAGTCGTTCCCAGGTAATTATTTTAACTTTCAGTGTTTGTTTTAAATTTAATGTGTGATGCACAGGGCGGCCTGTCTACCTTACAGACGACAACACTTCAGCTCCAGGCAAGGGAGCTGTTCTGACCTTGCCTTGCACAGGGACGATACGGAGTCCTTTATGTGTGTGAACACTTTCAGGAGGTGACAGATCTGTTTTTCTTCCCCTGGACGCAGGAGAAAGCACACACCCCCGTGGGTCCTACTTGGTCCCAGAAGGTCCTCACAGCAAGCAGGTTTTCCTTGATGCATGAGTCGATCACAGATGCTCTGTGGGTGATGATAATATTGTCCCTGAACCTGAGAACACCAGGGAGCCCATGGCTCTAAAGTGGGACGACGTCTTCCCGTCTTCAGAATTTGTCTTCTTAAACAAGGAAGGGTGGGGAAGGGGAGGATTCAAAAAGAAAAGCTACTGTGTTCTTCTCAGCCACCAGTGTGGCACCATGGACCATTCTTGGTTCACGGGGAAGCTCCAGGCCCAACCGGAGCTGAGTAGGATGTATAGACAGCAAATCAGTACCTTACTGGAATGGGGGATTATGTCAGGTACGTGCTGGACACTTATAACGCTAGTCTCAGCTCCTTTGTGTCACCTCATCCCCATGCAGTCCCTGGGGGCCAGCCAAGGTCACACCAGACACTTCCTGAGTGTGCTCTGGCCTTGGCTCTCTGCCCTTCTCCCTCCAGCCACATCTGTCCCGTCTCTGGAGCGCCTCCTCCCCAGGGAGGCCTGTCCTCCTGGAGCCCCCTGCTAGAACTCTCCATTGCTTTGCCTCTCTTTGCTTTAGGAGACTGCAGGGCTCACTGTGCACTACTTTGTGTCTGAATGTGTATTTGTGCCAGCTGAGCTCCTGTGTCTTGGGACTTGGAGGACCTTCCAGTGAACAAGCAGGGCCTGAGGTGTGAGATGTGTGTGACAGGCTCTCTTCCCAGTGCTCAAGTCTCAGTGACTCCCTTCCTGCCCCCAGCCTCCAACCCAAGGGGAAGAGGGGGTTGGATACATAAACACATGTGCTAAAGTCACAGAGTAGTAACAGTTCTGAAGCAAAGAGCATCACTACACAGGAAGTGACAGGGAAGTTCAGGCAGAAAAGAAGAATGAGTACTTAGAGGGCAAGCACCCTTCCTACCACTCCTAATAATCTCTCTCATCCCCACAACTCTGTAAACTAGGTATCATTGTAGAGAAGTATGAACACAGAGAGAAAGAAGTATCAGCCAGATTCTGATCATGCTGCATTTCTTCTACCACACTGTATTCATTAGGAGAGTTGCTAAGCACAGCCCATATTCAGGGAGAGGAGCTAACGCTCCACTTTTAATGGGCGGAGTGATCAGTAACTGTTATGGTTGTATCTGAACGTCCCTCCAAAGCTTCATGCTGTCAAGAAGACAGGCTTCTAGAGTTTATAAATGACTCATGGTCCAATGCTGGGATTATGAGTGTGAGTGCTACACCCAAGTGGGTGTGTCCTACATACAATATCAGGGCCAGAAAAAGTCTTCTGTCTGTGTTCTTCCCTTTTCTACTCTTGCTGCTTTTGGTATATGTCGCCACCATGAACTGTTACCCCTCTGCCCACCCTGCCTTGGAGCCAGCTGAGTATGGACTGAAACCTCCACAAACTCTGAGCTGAATAAACCTTTTCTTCCTTAACTTTGGGTGTCATGTATTTTGTTCCAGCAACGAGAGAAAAGTAACCAAGACAGTAACTTTTGGGCATGTCTGAGAACCAACACAGATGTGTGTCCAGTTCTCCACCCTTCCCAGGGCTGGTCAGTAATTTTTTTATTATTTTAAAAAGCAAAACAGAAAAAAGAGTAGAAATAGTACAAACTTTAAAAAAAGAACAGTAAGAAATCAATACTAGTAAATATATTACATCTTGTTATCTTAGAAGTAGTTGTTCAAGTTATAAGATCTAGGCATAAAAAATCATCAGATAATCAAACAATGACAACACAAACTATTCTTTTTGATGAACTAACAAAGAATTAGTAGCATTGTTATCTATCTTGCATACTTATACATACATACAGTTATATGTGTACCCTTACATACAATCTTTTCCTTTCTTCCATTTCTCCTTTCTCCTATCCCAGCTGTTCTTTAATTTTGAGCACCTTTTTCCCTTTCATTATTGCAATATCTATTGTACATTTTGGATCTTATTATTCTTTCAGTTTATTATTATTATTTATTTATTTTTGCAGTAGGGAGACAATACGATATTTACAAATGTGAATCTGATTTATTTCACTTACGAGTATAGTCTCAAGTTGCCTCCATTTACCTATAAAAGCCTCAAGATCATCCTTTTTTATAGCTGAGTAATATTCCATTGTATAAAAATGCCACATCTTTTTCTCCATTCTGTGGTTGATGGGCATTTTGGTTATTTCCAAAATTTAGCTATTACAAATTGTGCTGCTATAAACATGAGTGCACATATATTGCTGTGACATGACACTTTCAATTTTTCTGGGAAAATACCTAGAAGGGAAAGAGCTGGATTGAATGGGACTTTAAATCCTATTTTTTTGAGGAATCTCCATATTGATTTCCACAGTGGTCACACCAGTCTACACTCCCACTAACAGTGGAGAAGAGTTCTTTTTTCCCCACAGCCCCACCCACACTTGTTATCAGTTGATTTCTTGATGGCAGTTGTTCTTTCTGGAGCGAGATGGAATCTCAGTGTTGTTTTAATTTGCATTTCTCAAATAACCAATGATGTTGAGTACTTCTTCATGTATTTATTTGCCATTTGTATTTCTTCATCTGAGAAGTGTGTGTTCATCTCAGATGCTCATTTTTGGATTAGGTCTTTGAATTTGGGGGGCCTGATGTTTTTCAATTCTTTATATGTTCTGGATATAAGTCCTTTATCTGAGGGACAGTTGGCTAAAATTCTTTCCCATTCTGTGGGCTTTCTTTTCACTTTGTTGGTGATTTCTTTTGAAGTGCAAAAGCTTTAATAAAATGAGATCCTAGTTTTTGATTCTTTGAAATACTTCCTGTGTGGGTCGCGTTTTGTTCATGAACTCTTTGCCTACCCCTATTTCTTCAAGATTTCTTCCTACCTTGTATTCCAGTAGATTTAGTGTTTCTATTTTAATATTTAGATTTTTGATCCATTTTGACTTTAGTTTAGTGTATGGTGATAGACGTGGGTCTAGTTTCAGTCTTCAGCATGTGGAAAGCCAATTTTTCTAGCACCATTCATTAAAGACATTATCTTTCTTCCAGTGAACATGTTAGGCCCTTTGTCAAATATAAGGTGGCTGAGTGCCTTTGTAGTTGTATTTACATCTTCTAATCTGCTCCATTGATCCTCTGGTCTATCTTTTTGCCAATACCATGTTGATTTTATCTCTGTAGCCTTGTAGTATAATTTCAAATCAGGGACTGAGATGCCTCCTGCCTTGCTTTTGTTGTCCAGAATTGCTTTTGCTCTTCTAGGTCTCTTCTGGTTCCAGATGAATCTTAGGAATGTTTTCTCTGGATCTGTAAGGTCTGTTAATGGTATTTTGATTGGGATTGCATTAAACCTGTGCAACAGTTTTGGGAGAATGGCCATTTTCATAATGTTGGTTCTTCCTAACCAAGAGCAAGGGATATCTTTCCCTTTATTCCTTTTTTTTTTTTTTTTTTTTTTTTTTTTTTTTTTTTTTTTTTTTTTTTTTTGCGGCACTGAGGATCGAGCTCACAACCTTGCACCTGCCAGGGCAGGCACTTAAGCCACTGAGCCAAACTCCCAGCCCTTTTCCATTTTCTAACATCCTTTTCAATCTCCTTTTTCAGAGTACTATAGTTTTCAGCATATAGATCTTTTAAATTCTTTGTTAGATTAATTCCTAAGTATTTCATTTTTTGGATG
The DNA here is from genome assembly GCA_004363535.1 of Dasyprocta punctata. Taxonomy (NCBI): domain Eukaryota; kingdom Metazoa; phylum Chordata; class Mammalia; order Rodentia; family Dasyproctidae; genus Dasyprocta; species Dasyprocta punctata. The sequence continues at coordinate 33,275 of RJWM01008362.1, read as the reverse complement.
CTATTGTGAAAGTTGTTATTTCCATAATTTCTCTCTCAGTGAGTTTGTTGTTGTGTACAGGAGTACCTCTGATTTTTGAGTGTTAACTATGTATCCAGCCACACTGCTGAATTTGTTTATTAACTCAGGTAGCCTTTTGATGGAGTTTTTGGGGTCTTCTATGTAGAGTATCATGTCGTCTGCAAATAGTGATAATTTAACTTCTTCCTTTCTTATCCTTACTCCTTTTATTTCTCTCTCTTGTCTGATTGCTCTGGCTAAAGTTTCCAGGACTGCAATAGGAGTGGTGATGGTGGACATCCTTGTCTTGTTCCTGATTTTAGAGTGAAAGCTTTCAGTTTTTGTCCATTTAGTATAATGTTGGCTATTGGTTTGTCATAGATGGCTTTTATCAGATTGAGGTAGATACCTTCTATTCCAAGTTTCTGTAAGGTTTTTATCATGAACAAGTGTTGAACTTTAACAAAAGCTTTTTCTGCATCTATTGAGATGATCATGTGATTTTTTTGTCTTCAACTCTGTTGATGTGGTGTGTTACATTTATTGGTTTGCATATGCTAAAGCATCCCTGCAGTCCTGTAATAAATCCTACTTGGTCATGATGTATAATCTTCTTGATGATTTGCTGCATTTTATTTGCCAGTATTTTATTGACAATCTTTGCATTGATGTTCATTAGGGAGATTGGTCCATAGTTCTTTTTGGTTGCGTCTTTCTCTGGTTTTGGTATCAGAGGAATACTTGCCTCCAGGAAAGAGTTAGGGAGGATTGCTTCCCTTTCAGTTTCATTGAAGAGTTTGAATAGCATTAGCACAAAATCTTCTCTAAATTTCTTGTAGAATTCAGCTGTGAATCCATCAGAACCTGGGCTTTTCTTTGATGGTAAGTTTTTAATCACGTTTTCAATTTCAGTAGCTGATATTGGGTTATTCAAAATTGTTATATCTTCTTGATTAAGCTTTGATGATTCGTATGTTTCTAAGAATTTGTCCATTTCCTCTGTGTTTTCCACCCTATGTGAAAGTAAAGATTTTCAAAGTAGGTATTCATGATCTTCTGAATTTCCATGGGATCTGTAGTAATTTCTCTCTTTTCATTCCTTATTGCATGAATTTGAGTTTTTTCTTTCTTTTTCCTGATAAGGTTGGCTAGAGATTTATCAATTTTGCTTATTCTCTCAAAGAACCAACTCTTTGATTCATTAATTCTTTGTATTGTTTTCTTAGTCTCAACTGCATTAATTTCTGCTCTGATCTTTGTAATTCCTTCTCTTCTATGAGCTTTAGGCTTGACTTGCTCTTCTTTTTCTAGAAACTTGAGGTGTAGCATTAGGTTATTTATTTATGCTCATTCTGGTTTTGTTTTTTTTTTTGTTTCTTTTTTTTTTGTGGCACCAGGGATCAAACTCACAACCTCTCGCCTGCCAGAGAGGCACTTAAGCCACAGAGCCAAACTCCCAGCCCTACATTCTGTTTTCTTGATGTGACAATTTATTGCTATATATTTCCCTCTTAGGACCACTTTCATTGTGTCCCACAAGTTTTGGTATGTTATATCTGCATTTTCATTGAATTTTAGGTATTGTTTAATTTCTTCTTTAATTTCATGTATAACCCATTGGTTGTTCAAGAGGTTGTTATTTAATTTCCATGTGTTTAGGTAGGTTTTGCAGTTTCTTTCGCCATTAATTTCCAATTTCAGTGTACCATGATCAGATAATATGCATGGGATAATTTCAATTCCTTTGCACTCACTTAAGCCTGAACTGATATCCATCTATTCATCCCACAATTATTTAAGGACTGTCAACTACATTCCAGGCAAATCTGAGCACAGGTTGACAAAAAAAAAATAGGTAGCCTGGCAGTGATTACTTTTATAGGACCAGTAAGGAGAAAGTTGTTCTCTTCACAGTTACCTTGTGATCACCAGGAGTTGCCACACCAATGCCATCCATGCAGTGACAAATGGTAACTGGCCAGAGCCACAGATGGTGTCATCCACTGATGGGTAGTGTAGCATTAGGTGTGGATGGGCAAAGCTGACTCACTGCCTCTCTGTCGTGGAAGCAATACTTACAGGCCTTTCTTTAGTCTGGAAGCAGGTAGCAAAGATGTGTTTTGCCTTTTTGGATCAATAACATGAAAGAAGCAGATGCAGGACTTCCTGGAAGATGCAGAATGGTGAGTAGCAGAAAAGAGTCTCCCAAGTTTTGTTGTCCAGGTGCTGAAATATAGCAACATGGGGAAGAGAAGAAGGAAAGTGGGTGGCCGGAACACAGGAAGGATCTGTAGTGAGAACTGAAACCCACAGGGAGAGTGGAGAGACAAACTTTAAAGAAGAAGAAGGTGGCAGGTAGTGCTTTCTCTCTAAGATAGGACTCATGCATGGGAGTGGCAGCCCAAATCTACAGAAACATAGTGACTACTGGCCACCTCAAATGCCTCCACGGAGAAACACACCAGTGGAATGGAGCAGTGGGTGGAGTAGCTGAAGTGGTTGGTGATTTATTCAGGGGAAGGTGATTGGGTGGTAGCTGTCTTAGACAGGGGCCAACTGAGCTGACAACTCAGAACAGCTGCAAGCTCCATTTAGTGGCTTTCAATGACAGGGTCTGGGAGCTGAGTTCAAGTCAGCAAGAAGCTGAGCAAATCTGGTTCCAGCCTCACAGCCAGAAAGCAGCCTGAACGACAGTGGAACCAAAAGTGCAGGCTTGCTGGGTTTATCCACTACCCCACCATAAAGCTACAGCCTGCTTGCTGGGATTGATCAACTCATGCCCACCCGTGTTGTCTACCAGCGACAGCAGAGACTCGCCTTGAAGTGGACAGTTTTTTCTTATTTTTCTCCTCTTTTTTTTTTCTCTTTCTCATTTTGTTTTGCTTTCTTTGCTTGTTTGTTCTTCTATTATATGAGCATGAACATGGTTTCCAGTTTCTTGGTTGGTGTTCTGTTCTGTTCTTGTTTTTATTTCTTCTTTCTCTCTCTCCCTCCTGCTTTCTTCAGAAGTTCCCAAAGTTTGTGCAATCTTTCGTGGTCCTCCAGCCTTGCTTCAAATCTCTTTCTCATCTTCTATTTCTCTATTTTCCACTAAAACCTTCTAAATTTTCTCCCCAATGGTAAATTACCATATTGAGGGTTTATTTACTATATACAAGTTTCTAGATTTTGTTGTAAAATCAAAATCTAGTTTATACAGTTAAAGATGTCAAATTAATAGTTACCTCAGTTTGTCATTTTCTAGGCTGTGTTCAATGCTGTTGTTATAACTGATTGTACACTTGAGCCAAGGTGACATAATTCTTCTAATCAGTTGTTCTTCCTTGTATATCAAGACTGAGATTGCCTAAGGGTCATAAAAAATACTGTAGGCCAGTGCCAAAGAGCCAGGGTCTGGACCAAATAGGCAGCAATGTTTCATCCCTAATAAATTGAAGAGGTTGTATCTTACAACAGACTAAAACTCAAAAGGCAGCTACACCTTGAAGACACCTTTGAGGAGTAGTCATTCCCTTAGGGTTCCAAATACTAGCAATAAAGCTATGTACCATCGGCATTTTAAAAGTATCAACTCAGGCATGAAACAAAACAAAATTAGATATAGACACTTAAACAAGATGCAACCCTAGACTTCTAGCTCAACCCAGGCAAGCCCAGGGGCCAATGAGGGTGGAACAAACCAAAAGCCCCCGACGTGGACTCTGAAGTAGTAATAGTGGAAGTAACAAAGCAGATGAATAAGGCTCTAGAAAAAAATCAAATTGGAAATTTCTCAGATAACTACAGATGGTGAACATAGCTAAGGAGCAGGTGCAGATGAAATTTCTGCTTGATAGAAGACACATGGGAAATGTGGAGTCACTAGGATGTGTGTACCTTTAGCTAGATTGCTCCAATGGTGGCCTCTAGATAGTACTGGGGACTTCTGTAAGTTACTTCATGCAGTTTCCTGTTGGCTCCTCAGAGCAATTGTTTATTGTTTATTTCTTTTTTTTATTTTGAGGAGAATAAAACCAAATGAAATAAAACAGAATAGAGTCAATCAAAACAAAACAATGAACATGGTACATGACTTCAAAAAAAGATAAAAGGAAACCAATAATGACTACCATAATGCCTCTTGTTATCTTCAAAATAACTGCCCATATCATCAGGCATAATAAAATCAAACAAAATAGTACAGAATAAAATCAATAAAAACAAAACAGTGGAAGCAATACAGGACTTCAAAACAACAGTAAAACAACAGTGGTTACCATAATGCATCTTGGTATCTTCCAAGTAGTTGCCTATATCATCAGACATAATATAATCAAACAAATCAAAATAGAATAAAGTCACTCAAAACAAAACAATGAAAGCAATACAGGGCTTCAAAACAAGGTAATAGGAAATCAATAATGGCTACCATAATGTATTTTGTTATCTTTGAAATAGCTGTCCTTGCCATCAAATATAATAAAATTAGACAAACCAAAACAGAATAAAACCAAACTAAACAAAACAATGAAAACAATATGGGATTCAAATCATGATGATAGATTAACAATAGCCACTGCCTTCCCTTTTTAGCCATTTCCTCCCCCTCCACTTTCATAATTTGTATTGTGTATTTTGAATCCCACTAACTCCTTTAGTTTTTTATACTAGGGAGACAACACGATGTTCACCCATATGACTGAATCATTTCAACCATGAGCATGATCACAAGTTGTATTCATTTACCTACAAGAACCTCAAGATTATCTCTCTTTATAGCTGAGTAGTTTTCCATTGGATAAAAATGCCATATCTTTCTTGTCCACTCTGCAGCTAATGGGCAAGCTACCCCCACTTCTTTGTGGTTCCCTGTCACATACAGCATTGTTCTCTCTCCTTTGACTCTCAGTCTATGAACCCCCTTTCGAGTTAAATGTGTTTCTTATATAAAGCATATTGGTGGATCCCATATCCTGATCCACTCTGCCTGTGTTTCTTTTTATTGGTGAATTGAGGCCATCTACGCTAATAGTTATGGCCAACATGCACTGCCTCATCTCTGCCATGCTATTTTCCTGCCATTGGCTGTCTACTTTTCCTCTCCATTCAATTGCCTGCCCTGCTTGGTGATACTCCTCTGCCACTGTTTCTGGAGCTGTGGTCCTTTTTATTTCTCTCTAGAATGTCCTTCAGTATTCTTTGTAGGGTTGATTAGGTGGTCATGAATTCCTTCAGTTGTTCTTTGTCATGGAAGTATCGTCTTTTTCCATTAATTTTGAAAGATAGTTTTGCAGGGTACATCAATCTGGGTTGGAAGTTGTTTTCTTTCAGGACTTGAAATACTTCACTCCAAGCTCTTCTTGATTTGATGGTTTGTGTGGAGAAGTCTGTCATGATTCTGATGAGTTTTCCTTTATAGGTGATCTGTTTCTTTTCTCTACCAGTTTTTAATATTCTGTTCTTGTGTTGAATTTCTGGGATCTTGATTATTATCTGGGTGTAGATTTATTTTAGTTCCAGCTCACTGGAGTTCTATATGCTTTATTTATCTGAATGTCACTTCCTTTTCCCATGCTTGGGAAGTTTTCTGATACTATTTCTGTAAATAGACTTTTTTTTTTTTTTTTTTTTTTGCGGCACCGGGGATTGAACTCACAACCTCGCGCCTGCCAGGGCAGGCACTTAAGGCACTGAGCCAAACTCCCGGCCTTGTAAATAGACTTTTAATGTCATTTGTGTTGACCCCTGCTTTTTCCCTCACACCTTTTATTCTTAAATTATGTTCTTTGGGTTTTCTTGCAGCCATTGAATTGTTACTTCCAGGTTCCTTGTTATTTTTAAGAGATCTTTCCTTTCACAATCACAAGCTGCAATTTGTTTTCAAGGTTTGAAAGTCTACCTTCAGCATCTTTCAAGCAGTTTTGCCAGCTTTCAATGGATTTTTTTAATTTCCTGGATATCTCTTTGAAGCTGTTTTATGTATTCCAAATCTTTTTTGTATTGTTCATTCAAGGTTTCTCTCACTTTCCTATGCTCCTCCATTTTTAAAAATCTATATCTTCCTTAGAGATATTTAGCAATTTGTTTATTATGTTTTTCATTTCTTCCTTTACCTGAGTTAATATTTCTGTTCTAATTTCTTTTATAGCCTCTTGAATTTGTTTCTTTACTTCAGTTGCCATTACTTCAGAAACATCGGTGTGCGACTCCCAATCTCTTCTGTGTTTGCCTCTCCTGGACTTGTTTTGCTTGGATTAGAGGCCAGAGACTGCCTTTTGCTTCCTCATCTTGACATATTCCTGGGTTCTTCTGGACAAGTGGGTACTGGAGTCCCAGGCACTTCCTGCATTGGCTACAATTTCTCTGAAGCAAGACTGTTTGGTTCTTCTAGCCAGTGCTGGCTATGGGTATCTGATGGTGGCCATTGGGTGCGCTGGTGCAGGGCTGTCTGCTGCTTTTCCCAGCCTGTGTTGGCTCCCCAGTGGCTGGTGGAGTGTGTGAGAGAGTGGGGCTGGCTTCCTGGGGACCTGGGCTGGTCACTGGCAAGTGGGGTTTCTCCATTATGGCCTCTGGAGTGTGCAAGGCAGGGGGACAGTTGCTGCCTCCAGACTGAGCTGGCTATTGCAGGAAACCTCTGCAATGGCTGCTAGAATGCATACGGGGGCAGGGCTCAGTCTGAGCAATTTCCACGGGTCTGTGCCCAGCTAGGAGCTGCTGGAGGAACCCGGTAGCAGTTCTGGTTCCAGGCTTATTCAACCCAGCTCCAAAATGGTTTCTGGCCAATCAATCTCTCCTGCAGGAGGACTGAGTCCTCTGCACTCACTGCCAGCCAGTGCAGTCTTCCAGGTCTGCTGCTCCCCTCTAAAGCTGCCTCTCTCTGCAGAGGCCTCTAGGATTGCCAGCCACCACATCATCTTGATCATGTGTCTCCAGGTTCCAAGAGCTCCTCTCACACAGTGGGTCCATCTCTGGCCAAATGTATCAACAGCTACCACCTTCTTCTTTGTTTAAGTTTTACTTTTTATTCTTTCTGTGGGCTTCAATTCTCACTTAAGATTCTTCCTGGGTTCAGGGGACCCACTTCCTTCCTTCTTGTCTTCCACAATGCTATATTCCAGCATCTGGGCTGTATCTCTCAGAGAGGCTGTTTACTCTGCTGCTTACTGTTCTGCCATATTCCCAGCAGCCTGCCAATCACACACTTTTTGTGTATCGTTTATTTCTGCATGACACATGGTTCCCAAATTTCACAGAGTGAGAATGTAATTTTTCCTCTGGATTCCATGGTGCAGGAGGCCAGCAAGCTTCAGCTAGGCTGTTCTTCTGCTTACAAATGATGTTAGCCTCCCTCTGTGGGATAACTATCCAGAGTGACCTCTTGTCTCTTGATCCTCTCACTATATGGCCTCTTACCTAAAAGTTCAGCTTACAGCATGTTACCTGGGCAACAAAAGCATAAGTGAAAGCTACAAGATCTTCAAAGTCAAGGTCTGGGAGTGGCATGAAGCCACTTCTGCTGCATTCTATTAATCAAAGCAACTTACAAGACCAGTTCAAAGTCCAGGGGAGGCAAAATAGACATCACCTGCCCATGGAGGAACACAGAAGCTATATGGTCACGTTCAATGCACCACAGCCATCATGCTCACATGTCTATAGATTTATGATTGCTCACTATCAGGAGCAGATAAAATGGGCACATAACCATCTCCTTCATGATTCCCCTCACCCCAAGTCTGGCAGCACATTCATTTAAAACCTCTTGTGCATAGCGATCTTGGTTGTAAACATCCTGATACACCAAAAGAGATGGGCTGTCTCCAGGGAGGAGTTTTTCCAACCTGCCCCAGGGAGGAGTCTGCACGTCTGTAAATTCAGCATCAGGAGAGTTTGACATTTAGCTTAACTTCCCTCTGCATAATTTCACTCAATTGCTCCCAGTTGTGATCAACATCACAGCTATCGTGCGTCATCATAATCATCAGTGGCAGCGCAAGGCCTTTATTAGGCGCCTAATTACATGTGGAATGGTGCTGAGAAAGAGCAAATACCAGGGTGGTGCAGGGCTGACACCTGAGGCTGGATCGGAAGCCATGAACAGCATCCAAAGGTGCAGCAAAGAATTTTGCATCACGTGAAACTCAACAAGGGCAATTGATGTTGGAGAGCGGCGTAAGGCTTATTTTTTTTTTTGAGACAGTGTCTCGATATGTAGCCGAGACTGGCCTTGACTCACTGCATAGCCCAGAGTAGCCTCAAACTCATGATGATTCTCCTGCTTCAGTCTCCTGAGTGCTGGGATTACAGGCGTATTCCACCATGCCCAGCCACCCATAGCATTTTGAGTTCAAGTTTTCCAGTTTCTGCAGTGACTGAGGCTCAGCTCAGTTGTTGGAAAATAGATTTACAGGACAAATTGATTATGGAACTGTGAGATGGATGCTTCAGACTGGGTCTAGGCAGGTTCTGTATTTACCATTGAAGATAGAAGCAGAGGTCGAGTAAGGCATTAGTCCACAGAAGTCGAGAGCATTGAAATGCACACAAGCTGCAGCTCATATATTCACATAGAAACATGAGGTGGTGGGCAGGTGCTTGTCACCAGAACTATGAAACACCAGAAAAGCCAACATCAGCTGCCTGGGACCAATGAAGTCAGAGCAAACCATCTTCAGTAGAAAGACTTGCGTGAGAGGCACAAGGACTTCCATGAATTCTCGGTGAATGCGAGAAATAACTTAGTGGTCATTTGGTGATGAGTGTGATTATTTATCATGATAGAAGGACTTGATAAGAACAAGATAGCAGATTGGTCAAACCCTGGGTGTGTCTGTGGATGGTTGGCATGTAGGCCACATACTTCAAGGGTAACACTCATCCTGGAGGTGGGTGACGCACCAATTGCATTATAGCCTAAATAGAAGAAGAAAGAGGAGGAAGAGGGAAATCTTTGCCTTTCCTCATAAGAGTTCTGGCCTTCACCATTGTGTTTGGACACTGGTCTCCAGTTCCTTCAGGCTTTCAATGCAGACCAGCTTCCTGAGGCAGGCTTGCATCAGTGACTCTCAGGGAGCTTCCTTTGGCAGTTACTGGATTTTGTGGCTCTCCAGTGCACAGAGGGTCATTTTGGATTCTTCTCCTTGAGATTTGACTATTGTGATGATTGAGTGACATAACTTTATAAGCTCTGAACTGTGTGCCTGGACAAGACACGCATGTTTCATCAACACCACCGAGCCATCTAGTTGCAGCCATCTTGTCAATGACAAATTATGTTTCCATCCTGCTGTGATTTCATGCTTACTCAGATTCAATCCCCAATGCAGCCATATCTGGGACTGTGCCTTCAGGAGGTAACTGAGTCTTGAAAACTCTGCCCTCATGGATGGGATTAGGTGTTCATGCTGAGCAACCTGACAGAGGGATTCTGCCCACTTTTGCCCATGTTCCTTATGCCTATGTGAGTGCACCATCCCTTCCCCTAGTGGCACGTGATATTCAAGTGCTGTCTTGGAAGCAGAGGGACTGAGCCTGACTTTTGGTTACCTTGACCTTGGACTTCTCATGCTCTAGAACTGTTAGAAATAAATCTGTATGTACATTTCTCAGTATGTCAGTCAGGGTTTACTAGAGAAGCAGATATAATACAAGATATACAAATGTATAAGAAATTGCAAGATTGACTTATGATGATCAGCCACAGAGTTGGATGAGAAAGCATCATAGGATATCTGCACACCGGAGGCTGAAGAGTTCACTCCAAGGTCTGGAGCTCACTGCAGTGTTCTATGAAAATCCATATCAGGATACTGATGAATCTATGGTGGAAAGCTGAAGAATCTATGCTAGAAGGCTGAAGAGTTCCAGGCAGAAGTTGAAGACCGTGCCAGAAGCCAAGAGTTGATGTTCAAGCTGAAGGCAAAGACTGAGCTCCTCTGAAGAAGCAGTCATCAATCCTTCCTCATCTCTCTTTTATCAAATGTAGGCTACCTGCCCTAGGGCTGGCTTGGCACTCACACCATCTCCCTGCCCTCTCTTGCACAGGCTCAGGATGTTTGCAAAGTGAGGACCCTGGCTCCCTGCTGAGTTACTTAGTTAAACTTCTAAACTTCTCAAGTTGACACAATGAATCAACCATCACAACATCCTAGGGCATAAACAGCCACCCTAGGGCATATCCTCTACACTCTAGGATGTAGACCTGCTGAGTCACTTAGTCAAGATTCTAAACTTCTCAAATTGACACAGTGAATCAACTGTAACACTCAGGCTTAGGTATTTTGTTATAGCAGCACAAAATGAACTAAGGCATAACCCTACGACTATTTCTTTCCCTAAGAACACTCATTTTTATGAAGATTTTCCTGTGTCAGTCACTGGACTAGAAACTTAGAGGCAAGGGGGTCTAGGAACTCTTGCTTCTCTTGGATATAGTGAAAAATAACTGCATGTATGAATATATAATTACAGACTGTAATCAAAGTAGAAAGAAGAATTATTAGACAAGAAGACAGGAGTATGGAGGAAGGTGATGGGGAAGGGAGGGTAATGGAGGAATAGATATCATCAAAATATGTTGTATGCATGCATGAAAATACTATGTTGAAACTCAATATTTCATAAGGTCCTATATACATTAGTAAAATACATATTTAAAAAAGAGATATGGGAAACAGGATATAAATGAGGCTTTTGTTACTGCAACAGCATTTTTTAACAGCATTTTTTTCTATTTTTATTTTTTTACTAGCACGTTTGTGGTATATAATGATTACATTCCTCATGGGAAGTTGGCACAAGTACATATGCATACTTTTTACAAGTAGGGGTACACAAGTGACCAAAAAAGTATAGTATAGAAATGCTTCAACCAGTAACATTATTGTCATTACTGAGTATTATGTGCTACATAATTATGTGTGATATATATTTATATGATCATCAGAACAATAGATTTGTTTATACCAGTGTCATCACAAATACGTAAGTAAAGTGTTGCACTATGACATTATGACTGCTATGATGTCACCAGGTGATAGGAAGTTTTCAGCTACATTAGATGGTTAAGGGACAGCAGTTATATATGTGGCTCATCATTGACCATGACATTGTTATGTGACTTGTGATTATATATTTGATGTAATATTCAGTCTACCATAGAATTTCCTTGTCTCCAAAATGTATCTTTATTATTTATTTGTGCAAATCAGTACCCAAGGAAGGTTCCCACATGGCATTTGGCTGTTATTATCTCTTAAATACTTAATATGGAGCAATCTTCATTTTCTTTTCTTCTTTTGCTGCCCCTACCCTTGATTTATTGTTTTGACCAGGTCAGTTGTCCTGGAGAATGTCTCACAACCTGCACTTGTCTGTTAGCTTCTTTGTGGTGTCACACACTTGTGCATCTATTCCCCATACCTCCTGTAAGTGTAAGTTCACTGCAGAGGTTAAGGTATGTTCAACTTTTTTGCCTAGAACATTTCCTAAGAATGCTGTGTGCATTTGCATTTCATCAGGAGGCACATGTGTTTGGTTGAAAACAAATCATTGTGTTTCAAAAGCCAGACCTTGATGAAAAAAAGGGACAGACATAGGCATAGCTTTCAGATAAAGGGAAAAGCAAAATGATGTAAGAACAAAGCTCTCAGATTTTGAAATTAGAAAAGGCTGCTCCAGGTTGGTGCAAGAGGATAACTTGAGGGAATGTGGGTCCACAAATATTTGTCTCTGAGAAAAAAACTACCTGGAACCTGCAACCCCCAGGCTGAGTCCATGTTAAGGAAAATATTTGTGGGATAGAGGAGCAGTGAAGTCTTGTGTCTTTTAGTCCAGACAGATCCTCAAGAGGCAGCGAGGCCCAGATAGAAAAAGAGCTTACGGGAGTCAGCTGGGATCTATGTGGGCACAACCCCAGCAGCCTCACAGTCTCCTACACTACTGGTACCACAGCTGGGGTAGAAGTGAGTGGCGACCAGGTGTATAATTTACCCTCCCCTGTCATCTTAGAGCCACATATGTGTTAGAGCTGCCTAGAAATGGGAATGAATTCTGCAGGTATTCCAGCCCCCAAATGGGACTGAGGTTCCTTCTTGACAGCCAAGGAACCTTGACCAAGAATCTAGGTAATGGTACTGCTGCATAATAAAGAGTTAGTTGGCCTTTGATCCCCATTCCTGGAAGGAGGTTCCTGCTCTGTCATTCTATGTGTGTGTGTGTGTGTGTGTGTGTGTGTGTTTGTATTTCTGGGGACTAAACCTAGGGCCTTCTCATCGAGTTATATCTCCAGCCTTTTTTTATTTTGAGAAAAATTCTTATTAAGTTGCTAAATTGCTTAGGCTCGGCTGAAACTTGCAATCCTCCTGCCTCAGCCTTTCAGAGTGCTAAGATTATAAGCATGCACCGCCACACTGGCTTCTTTTGTTGTTCCTGAGCCTCTGGATCAGCCCTGAGTTTATAGCAAGGGATGATATGACTTAGGGAGATGGTTGCTCACCAGAAAGACCCACCTCATGATCAGAGAGCTGAGGGTTTGGCCTATCCTGACATGGGGAAGATTGAGGTCAGTCATGTGGCCAATGATGGAATCAGTCATATCTCTCTAATGAAACTCCAATAAAAACTGGACACTGAGGCTTGGGGGAGTTTCCTGCTTGATGACTACATTGATGTACCCCAAAGGTGACAAGCCCTGACTCCATGGAGAGAGGATACAGAAGTCTGTGTTGAGGACCCTTCAGGCCTCAACCCATATGTCTCTTCACTTGACTGGCCCTGATTTGTATCTTTTAGAATAAAATTATAATTGTAGACACAGTGTTTTCCTGATTTCTGTGAGACTTACTAGTGAATTATTCATTCTGAGAGTGTTGTGGGAACCCTTGAATATGTAGCCAGTCAGTCAGAGATGTAGGGGACTCGGGAAGCCCCATATCATGCCTGGTATCTGCAGCAAGAGTGGCTGTATGGAGGGGTCTGCACCCCTAACTTGTGGAATCTGCACTTTCTTTGGTAGTTAGTGTTAGAATTGTCTGCAGGGCACTATTTGGTGTCAGAATAGTTGCAAAAATGAAGCTCCACACTCACAGATTAGACTCAACTCCCTTCAATGTCTCATTTCAAGAAACTGAGACAAGTAGAGCAGTTCTCAGTCTTGGGGCATAGAAGAGCCTTGGTAAATGTCTACTTTGTTGTTATTGTATTACTAGTATAGTTTTGGGAGGACAGCCTTGATATATGACTCTTTCCTCAGACATACTAGGGAGCTTGCAATCTACCACATCCATTTCATTTACAAAGAATGGGAGGTGCAGGTGGGCAGGACATAGGTAAGATTCTTGGAAAAGTCATCTTTAGCTCTTATCTTCCTTTCATTCATTCCCTTAGTTTGTTCATAGACTACAACTACTAAGCCCAAATTGTGTCTCTGTGGATGCCAAAGTTCCTGTCTTCCTGTTGTTTACTTCCCGTGTGTGTTAGGGACTGGGTGGGAAGACCCACTATATGCAGTCAGTGTAAGGAATGGACCCTGGTGTCACAGATAAGATGAATCATTTCATGCGGATGGGAGTTCTGGGCAGAGGTTACAATTTCAAGTGGGGAGGTTGAGGCAGGTGTCCTGGAGATGTTGCATCTGAGCAAAGACTTGGAGAGGTGAATGGGGCAAGGGTGGATCACATGTGGACATCTCAGAATGGGTGTTCCAGGAAGAGGAAACAGAAGGTGCAAAGGTCCTGTATGTTGGAGGAATATGGTGGTGTGGTGGTGACGGTGGCTAAGGAACATGTGCATGGTCTGGAGTCAGCGTGGCTGAGAGTTATAGATCCAAGATGGGTCCAAGAGGTGCCAGGGGTAGGACGTGGTTAGGACTGATTGGCTAGGGCCTTGGTAAGGACTTTGACTTTGACTCTGAGTGCAATAGAGGTGCCTCTGGAGGGTTGGGAGCAGAGAGCTGCCTTGATTCGACTGAGGTTTGCTGCTGCTAAGTTTATCACAGACATCACAGGGCAGGGAGACCCACACAGGCTGCTTCAAGAATCCAGTCAACAATGGCCCCAGTGGAGGTGGCAGCAGAGTTGAGAAGTGGTTCTTTTCTGAATATATTTAGAAGTTTCAGATTTGCTGACAGATTGACTGTGATGTGTGTGTGTGTGTGTGAGAGAGAGAGAACAGAGTCCAAAAGGCCTCTGATGTGTAAACTTGACCACAGCTGCCACTCAGTGAGCTGGGAAAGACTGCAGTGACTTTTAGGTACCATCTGCTGGTCCTGCAAAGTCATGACCTGCTTGATCATCTGCAGGTGGGTTTATTGCTTTTCATTTCTATTCAAACGGCCCTGTCTGTTCCATCTTTTGGCATAACTTCCCCTGAGAACCCTGGCTACAACCCTACAGATAAATCAGTGGCTGATTTTTGTTTTGCTTTACTGAAGCAGATAAGAATGTATACTGTTAGCTCTCCTTTTTCAATTAAACTTGGATCAAATATTTTCTTTCCATTGTTACTTCCCAGAAATAGTTAGGCTTACGGTGGTTGCATCTGTACAGGATGTGTTCAAATATTTTGGTTACTATTTCCTATATGATATAGTATAGCAACTATTAAAAGAGGATTTGCATTGCATTAGGCATTATAAGTAATGCAAAGATGACTTAAAGTCTATGGGAGGTTGTATGTAGATTCTATCAAACCTTATGACTTTGCGTATAATAGACTTCAGCATCTTCAGATTTCAGTATATGCGAGGGTCCTGAAGTCATTCAATCCCTACAGGAATTCCACAGGATGACTGCATAGTCAAGATGTGCTGTATTGTTATACATATATGTTAAGAAATGATTACCATGATCAAGCTATTCATTCACTCACACAGTTACTGCGTGTATGTGATTTGTGTGTATGTAGGGGTAGGGTGAAAACATTTAAGATCTACTTTCAGCAAATTTAAGTATACAATGTATTATTATTAACTTTAATCACCATGCTGTACATTAGGGGCCCAGAATTAATCATCTTATAACTGCAAGTTTGTCCTCTTTGCCCAACATCTTCCCACTCCACCCCAACTATGGGTAACCTCCATTCTATTCTCTGTGTCTGTGCATTCCACTGTTTCATACCCCACACATAAGAGATACCATGCAGTGTTTTTTGTGTGTGTGTGTCTGGCTTACTTCATGTAGCACAACCCCCGGGTTCACACATATTTTTTTGTTTTTGTTTTTGTTTTGCAAATGGCAAGACACCATTTTTAAAGGTTGAATGATATTCCATTGTATATATGGCTGAGAACCCTGATTGTCATGGCACACACCAGCATTACTGACCAAAAAAAGAAACTTCTGCTTCATTCCACTTACATTTTTCACAGGACCAGAATAGCAAAAACATTTGAAAATGGAAAATTTAAAACATACTTTTGAAATTCAATTTCAAAAGTAGAATGTTTTTTTAAAGAAAATAAAACCACACAAAATAAAACAAAGTAAAGCCAATCAAAACACAACAATGAAAGTGATACAGGACTTCAAAATAAGATAATAGGGAATCAATGGCTACCATAATATATCTTGTTGTCTTCAAAATAGCTGCCCATGCCATAGGATATAATAAAATCAAACAAACAACAACAGCAACAAAACCCAGAGTAAAAGCAATTGAAACAAAACAATGAAAACGATACAGGACTTTAAAACAAGATAGCAGGGAGCTAACAATGGCTACCACCTTCAAAAGGAAATCTCCCATAGCTGCTATATTGCATATTGTTATTCTCTAAATAGATGCTCAGACTACTGGCTTTAGGCCTGCAAAGTCAATCAAACAATTGCAAGAATTAAGTTGCCTTTTTCTTTAGTGGCTATCATCTCAGCCTATGTTTCCCCAAATCATTTGCTTGCTTAGGGAGGGAGGGGCTCTGCACTTCCTGTCTCCAAACCTACACACTGGATAGCTTACAGGAGGGGGTTGGCCTGGCCCATTACTGCTGTTGGCTCACGGGAAGGGATTAATTTCTTTTTGGTTCTCTTCCTTGGTCACATGACTTCTGTTGGCTCTGAGAGAATGGTTTTATAAATTTCCACACACTCATCAGCTAGCTCTTTTTTTTTTTTTTTTTTTTTTTTGCGGCACCGGGGATTGAACTCACAACCTCGCGCCTACCAGGGCAGGCGCTTAAGGCACTGAGCCAAACTCCCGGCATCATCAGCTAGCTCTTGTCTCATCTACAATTCTAGTCTGCTGAAGTATTTTGAAGCAAATTCAGGCTTTCTGATTTTTCATCCATAAAAATTCTAGATAGTAAAAGAGAATAACTCTTAAAAACATAATGACATAGAACAAAAGCCATGTTTTTTGGATGCTGGCTGGCAGAGTGTTGCTAATTCCAGCACTATTTTGTTTCTATTGACTTGTTACTGGAGAGCTTGTGCCACATGATAAGTATATATACTTAAGAAAGTATATATACATTAGCTATTCTGTTTCTAAGATCTGGGACTGCATTTTGGAAAGAAAGTTTATTTATTCAACAATTATTTGCTAATTTTGGTTACAAGTCAGAGATGTGCTCTGCACAGGGGACACAGAGATAAAACACCCCCCAGCTGAGGGAGAATCAAGCAAATCAACCTTGATGCAAATACAAGTATGAACAGAGGGACGGTGGTAACTCAGTGGTAGAGCATTTGCCTAGCGTGTGAAAAGCCCTGGGTCTGATCCCTAACATTCCCCCTACTCCCCAAAAGGAGAAAAAAGCCACAAATACAAATACAGCGTGAGTCACTCTGTGGCAGAAATGTGTATGGTTGCATTGTGTCTGGTAGTTATCTTTTTCTGCTGTCTTTAGTTTGAAAATACACTTTGGACTGGTGTACAACTCAGTGGTAGAGTACTTTTCTAGCATAGATGCAGCCCTGGGTTCAATCCCCAGCCATGCAGACACACAGACACACAGACACACACACATAGACACACACACAGAGACACACACAGACACACACACATACAAAGACACCACACACACACACAGCACCTTGATTCTGATGAAATTTCAAGTGCTGGTTATGAATTAATTTGGGATATAGAATTTATAGCTCATTTTAGGTGTCTACAAGTTTATCACAGATAAAGATATCTTTCTTGACACAAGCAACCATGCACATATTGCCTTTGTCAATAGTACAAATACTTGAAATGCATTGCTTTCGTGGAAGTGAGGGGAAGAGAAATAAGCAACACACAGGAGGATGGGGTGGGAGGAGGAAGTGGACAGGAAACCCCTCTTCAGGTCCCCATGGGGCCCCCAGAGTGGTGAGAGTGGTGGGCAGCTCCCTGGATAGGGAGGAGTGACTGAAAAGCTGCCAGATGCTTGTGACACACACACACACACACACACGCACACACACACACACACACACATTGCTCTCAGTCTCTGAGAGTTTCTCATTTATCATCTGTGGTCCAGTTGGCCAGGGCAGGTAGGAGGTGCTGGAAGCCTCCTTAGGGAAGTCCCTGGCTCTTTCCCCTGCCCTCCTTTCCCTCTGCTCCTCTCCGTGGGTCCTTGCTGAGTCAGAAGACCCCACCAGTGTGGAAGTTGCTGCTCTCTGGCCTGGGGAGGCCAGTGGCTTCCAGACTGAGGGAGACACCTTGGTCCTGGGATGTCCCCTCCCCCACCCCTCTTCTCTCAGGGTTGGGGTCTCCAGCTTAGACTGCCTGCTCGTGAGCCCCTGCCTGTGTGCAGCTGTAAGCTCAGCCCCTGGGGGCCGTGAGCACTATGCTGGGCACAGGCCCTGAGCTGACGAGCGGTTAATTAGCCCTGGTGCCCTAGAAGCCCCATCTGTTCCCAGCACTCTGGGCTCTCTCCACCTCCCCGCATCTCAGACCAGGCAGAGTTGCTACCCCCACACCCCATTCCCTGGAGTCCCTGGAGATGTTCCCACTCTTAGTGCCTTGTTATGGGGTCGTGAGTCAGCTGTCATAGTCTGGCTATGTCCCTGCTCTCTGCCTGCCTGCAGGACAGGTAGGGACAGGTGGAGCGAGGGGGAACAAGGGTCAAGAGAACAAGGTCACTCCTGCTGGTGACTTGTGGACCTTCCGTTTCTTGGTCACAGTCCCCTTTTTTGTGCACAGCAGGCATGATCCTCTTGACCCCACCTCCCAGGTGTCTTCATGGTGATTTTTGTGCCATAGTTATATTCTCCCGAATGCAGAGACTGAGACAAGTGTTTGGGTGAAAGCAATATGTCTGGTAGGACTCTCATAAGGAGAGAAGCAGGCTATAAACAAAGAGGGAGGCACTGTCCACTACTGAAATTGCTGCCAATGGGTCTTGCAGATGAGAACAGTGTCCTTCAGCTTCCCAGATGGGTTCAGAATTTGCAGGAGCTCATCACCAACCAATGGACCAGAAATGTAGGAGGAACCCAGGGGGTGTCCTAGATCACAGTGAAATGTGCCCTAACCCAGACTGTGGCTTAGAGTCCTGCTGCTACTTAAACTCACTTAAGCTTATCTAATGTAGCCATTCGCAGACTGGGGTAGAGAGAGCAAGGCCACAACAGCAAGCAAGCCCAGTCTGGGAACCAGCACCATGTGTGGGCTGCTGCCAGACTGGAACAGCCAGGCCCCCACCCCTTCCAGCATGCAGTCTGGCAGACAAGAAGTACTAGTCCCCCTGCATAAGTGACTGGTTTATCCAGAGAAACACAGGCTGTGATGATAGCTATGGAGGTGAAATGCAATTGGACGCCTGTGGCGCTTTGTTGTTTCACTAACATCGCAGGTCTAAGACCAGTAGTCTGATCATCTGTTCAGAGGATAGTGGTTCACAGTGTGATATCTAGTGGGGGAATCACCTTCTGAGGTTGCAGCCATTGTTGATTCCCTATGGTCTTGGTTTGGAAGTCCTATATCATTTCCATTTTTTTGTTGGGTTAGGTTTAATTCTCTTTTGTTTTGTTTGATTATGTCAAATCCAATGGCAGGAGCAGCTATTTCAAAGATAGCAAGATATATTATGGTAGCAATTTTGGATTTACTGTTGGCTTGTTTTAAAGTTCTTTATTGCATTCATTGTTTTGTTTTTATTGTTTCTATTCTGTTCTGTTCTGTCTGAATTTTACTATGTTCGAAGTTATCTGCAGTTATTTTGAAGATATCAAAAGGCATTATGGTCACTTGTTGATTTTGTAATGTTTTGAAGCCCTGTATCTCCTACACTGCTTTGCTTTGATGGTTTTATTCTGTTTTATCTTCTTTAAAATTAAAAAAAAGCTTATCTAATTTAACAAACATTAAACTCCTTCAGCTGTACTGAATGGAATCTAAAATAGCCATCAGTCGTACAGCATGCTGTTATTTTATGCACTGAAAAAACCCAAATCTTTCAGTTAAGGTATGGCACACTATGAAATGTAAGGCATTTTACTAAGTCAGGGATGTGAAAATGTGAAGAGAATGTGACACCCGGGGTTGATCAAGTACAGTACACACTATAACCTAGTCAGCTTAGTGAGGGACCATAACATAGACACTTTGCTCCCAAGAGAGGAGAAAAACCATGCAGAGAGGTGGAAATAATAATGAGGAAGACTATCATGGGGGAGTAAATCAAGTGCCTTCTGAGTGCAGAGGAAGGAGAGGTCAATTCTGTAGGGAGAAATCAGGGCACCTATCTGGAAGAGGACGTGGTATGAAGATTAAGCTCAAGGGATAGCAGTGTTGGGGCTACCAGGGAGGAGGACAAAGCCCCCGGAGGAAGTATGGACAGTGTAGGCAAAATCTATGAGTGGTCCTAGAAATAAAATGATTGTAATTTGGGGGGATGTGGGATTTGTGGGTAAACATGAGAAAAAAGAGAATTAGAAAAACATGAACATATCCTTTGAGGGAGAAGCCTCACTCTAAGTGCATTGTCAAGGGAAACTTCCCTTCCCAGGGCTCTGGGAGGCAGATGTTTCAACATTCATAGTAGCAATTTATGTGGGAGAAAAAAGTGGAAACAGTCTTACTATAGCTTGGATGTAGAGTGTCCCTGTAGAATGGTTCTGGAAGACCCATGTGTTAACATCTGGGGTCCAATGCAAGGTCTTGTCACTGAAGATGTAGTCTCAATGGGAATTGTGAATCTTTCTGTCTCTCTCTTTCTGTCTCTCTCTTTCTCTCTCTTTCCATCTCTGTCTATCTCCCTCTGGGCCTTTGCACAGAGTTAGAACCCAGCCCTTTTCATTTTTTATTTTAGGCTCAAACTTGCAGACACCCTGTCTTAGTCTCCTGGAGTGCTGGGATAACAGGCATGCACCACCACACCAAGCAGACATTAGTCCCTTCTGCTTTCTCTTTTTTGCTTCTCTAAGCTACAAAGTGAGCAGCTGCATCCTTTGCCATATGCTCTCACCATGATGTGTTTCCTCCACGCAGATCCAAAAAAGCAATGGGATCAACCAGCAGTAAATTGACACCTCTAAAACTGTAAGCCAAAACAACCTTTCCTCTTTTTACATTGATCGTCTCAGGTATTTTGTTACGGCAATGGAAAGCTAACTAACACACTCTTCAACAAGTGAAAAAGTTGGTTGCAGAGAGCAACCTGTTTGGAATGTTTCTTTAGAAAAGGCCACTGGGGTGGGTACCAGCCTGGACAGAGGTAGGACAGACCAGATGAAGGACACCAAACCTGGATTGTGACACCAAGAACACAGCAAAGTGAGTACAGATGACATTGTAGGGAAGGGTGGATTGGACTTACTGACAAAAGAAAATGCCAGAAGCAGACTTGCGACATGACAAAAAACAATGGTCATTTGTTGTTGTTTGTTTTGTTTTCCAAGGAGAGGAGCAAAGATGATCTATTTTGTCTTGCACATGAAACCTGTCTGTATTAGGGTGTCCTGTGTCCCCCCAAGGATTACTGTAACATGGACGGGGCTGAGTCTGGCATTTGTGATTGGTTTGTTATCTGGCGCTGGGATTGGGGATGTGAGTGTTGTACCCACCCAGGGGTGGAGCTGATACACAGTATAAAGGAGGTGGGTCTTCCTTTTTCTCACTTCCACCTGCTCTTTCTCTCCAGCGTGCCTTGCTGTGCCGCAGCCACATGCCACGCTGCGTTGGAGCCAACTGAGTATGGACTGAAACTCCCAAGAGACTGTGAGAAATAAACTTTTCCTTCCCTAATTTTGGGTGTCAGGTAATTCTGTCTCAGCAAAGAGTGAAAAATAACTAAGACACTTTGGATTAACCCAAGGGTGACCATAATAGCCCAGTAATCCAATCACCACTCAGGGCATCTTTTAATCAATCAAAGTGATAACCAAGATTAACTGTCACACTAACCTTCATGTATTAAGACTCAACTTGGCTGAGTCATTTGTAGGAAAACAGCTGCATCTCGAGGCTATAATGCTAAGTAAAATAAATCAGATGGAAGGTTAAACTTCACATGGTAGCTCTCAGGTGAGAAACCCAACACATAAAGAGAAAAATAAGCAGTAGATGATAGGAAACAAGGTGATAGACTATTTGGATAAGGGAAGGGGATCTGAGGTAGAGGGAGAATGGAGGGAAGGAAAAGGGAAGTAAGAACAATCCAGGTGTGATGTATATTTATATCAAGTCCCTACAATAAATGTATTTATTATGTATTGCAAACATATACTAATAAAAATTGAAAAATGAGAAAGAAAAGACTTCACTTGGGCCTAGTAGGGGCCATCTCTGAACGCTGCTCCAGCACCAGAGTTTCACACTTCTGCCTAGATATGCTGTTCATACCCACATTCTCGTAAGGAAACACTGCTCGATGGTGTAAGAGCCACCTCTAAATCTCCACCACTGACACTGTGCCTGGCATATGGCAGGTGCCTAAGAAATGTGTTTTGGAGTCAATCCTAAATTAAATCCCCATTGCTGCCAACATTATGTCAGCCATGTTTCTCACGGTTGCCAGTCCCATGGTGTAGTGGCCCCATTTTAGGAGGTGGGAGAAGGGCCGTGGGATTTCTCCTCAGCTGCCAGGGCAAGGAGAAGAGAAGTCCTCACCCATACCTGCCTGGGTATTTGTCTGGTGTCTCCCTGTTTTGTCTTCAAGAACGTACACTTCACTTCCCAGTACTGAAACCTGTATTTTTTCTAAGGCTGCCATAACAAAGTACCCCAAACTTTAAAACAACAGAAATTAGCCAGGTGTGGTGGGTCATACTTATAATTCCAGCACTCTGGGAGCTTGGAGTAGGAGGATGACAAGCTTGAGCCCAGCCTGGACAACTTGGTAGGACCCTTTCTCACAATTAAAAACATAATAAAAAACAAATAAAAAAAGAAGGCTGTGTATATAGCTTGGTGGGTTCAGTCTCTGGGTTCAATCTCCAGCACACACACACACACAGGCTTCAAATTTATTATCTCACATTCCTGGAGACCAGAAGTCCAAAACCAAGGTGTCAGCAGGGCCGGGCTCTAGGGAGGAATCCCTTCTGGCTTTTGTGGTGGTGGCCAGCAGTCTTCACCACTCCTTGGCTTGTGATTTCCTGACTTTCTTGTCACATGGTCATGCTCCCTGCTTGTGTGTGGGTGTCTCAGACTTACTTTTCTTTGCCAGGATGCCTGTCGTTAGATTCAGCTCCCACCCACCCCATCCAGCCTGACCTCACCCTGACTTGGCTCCACCTGTCAGGACCCACGTGCCACGGGGACAGGGTTAGGGCTTCAAGACACCTTTCTACAGGGTGCACAATTCACCCTCCACCACTGTGACTCACGGAACGCTTTCATCTCTCAGGAATCCTGTTAGTTGCAACACACACAGAATCTATTTCGATTTTCTCCACAGCCCTGCTGGGTGCCTGGTATTATCCTTCTGATTTTACATGTGAGAAGCTGAAGCCCAGCAGGGCCCTCCAGCTGATTAAGAAATAAGATATGTGTGGACCAGATGGTTTGCAGGGGATGGAAAAAGGGGGCCAGGTCCTCCCCATCAGCCATCTTAAATCTTTGTTCTAATTATTATTCTCTGATTATCTCTCCCAGATGGAATCAGGATCAGAATATCTGGAAAAACCTAAGTCAAGGCTCTGTGTAGGGGCCATAGGTAAATAGTGAGGAATAGCGCATCTCAGAGTCAGTGAGTGAGGAAGCGCTGGGCTGCTTTTATTTTCTGAAGATCTTGAATTATTAGGGAGAAAAAAGAAAGGAAAAAAGTAAAGGAACCTGGATATGGTGGCCCATGCTGGTAACCCTAGCAATCTGAGAGGCTGAGGCAGGGGGATAACTTGAGTAACTTATCAATTGAGCAAACCCTTGTCTCAAAATGAAACATAAAAATGTAGCTCAGTGTGAAAGCCCAGAGTTCAGTCTCCGGTAAGATACACACACATGTGCAGGCACACAGTCCCCCTGCCCCCCGCCATACACACAGGGTTGATATAAAGGCTGAGATACTTCACGTGCCTATGTGGGGCCAATGCAGCCCTTGAAAAGTCAGTGCAGTTGGCCTCAGCTGCAGAGAGCGGGGAGTTGCACACATGAGGCCTCCTGCGCATGTGCGCCACGAGCATGACTCCAGCAGAAGAGCCACAGAGTCGCGGTGGTGGTGGTCGGAGGCCAGGAAAGCAGACTGTATCTCAGGGCTCCCTCCTGCTGGGAGAAAGGCCGACTCCCCTTCCAGGGGAGCAGGTTGGACACCGTGAGGGTTGGAAGGAGAAGAGTCCACCCAGAGCCAACTCCTGGAGGACTCGTGACCCCATCTTGCTCCCTAATTTCACCTGAATCTGCTCAGCTCCGGGTTTCCGTGCTTCAGGCAGCCTCGGCCCCAGAGCAGTGCTGTTCACCAACCGAATTCCCCTCTCCCCACCCTCGCCCCTCGGGGAAACCTTTTCCTAGAGGACTCAGCTCTTGGCTTCAAAATGAATTCTGGAAAAACACAAATCCCTGTTGTAGGGAAGGGCGCCGCCAGTGCCACGCCATTCCTTGGAGCAGGCATTTGAGGCTTGGATTCAGGTATCGTAGAACCTGATATTCTGCTTTCTGATCTTCTTGGGATGAATTTCCCTCTCTGACACCCATCCCAATCTGCTGAATCAGAATCTGGGTTGAGCTGGGGAGGGAGCGGAGGTATCCTGGGTGATGTTATGTGCACTGAGGCTTGAGGTCCATGGTGCTGGGCTTTGAGTTGAGAAAGATGGTAAGCACATTGTTATTTCACAGGAGCTGATTCTTGGGACCTAAGGAGTCAGTTCCAGAGACAGGAGGAGGGGAGGCCCTCATGCCAGGTAGCCTAGAGGGCATGACCTTGTGTGAGATGGAGGAGCGAGGGAAGGAAGGAAGCCTCTGATGCTCACCTGGGGAAGATGCGGCCAGGCAGCGTGCCCAGAGCTTAACTGCTGGACATCGCTGGTCGCTGCGTCAACCTGTGGCCTTGCCGTTTACTCCAGCTACCATATTACTAAACAAACTGCCTCAGACTTAGCGGTTTGAACAACAGCTTTCATTTTCTTACCTCTCACAGTTTCCGCGTGTCCTTAATCCAGGAGCAGTTCAGCTGAAGGGCTGGGCTTTGGGGGTCTCCTATGCAGTTCCAGTCAGATGGTAGGTGAGGGATCTGGGGCCCTGGGAGCTTTCTCTCTTCATGTAAGTCCCAGGAGGAACCTTCTGTGGCGGGTTGTTTGGGCTTCCTCATGGCATGGCTGCCTCATGGTCCTTTCAGAGTGTCACGGAGCCCTGCTCAAGTGTTCTGGGGGACGAGGTGGAAAGGACATTGCTTTTTATGGCCCAGCCCTAAAAAGTGACAGAGAATCCCTCCCATCACAGGCCACGGGTAACAAGAGAGTTACAAGCCTGGCTACATTCAAAGGGTGTGGGCATAGATTTGCTCTCTCAGTGGAAGCAGTATTTAAGCCCCATTGTGGAAGAGCAAGTGGGAATGAGGCATTGTTATAGCCACCAGTGGAAATCTATATCTGTAAAATAAATAATAATTAAAGATAAACATATAGGTTGTAAAGATAAACACATCGGCTATATAGATAGCCTACTATATCCTAAGCCAAAGCATTATTTTATTTATTTTTTTTATTTTAAAGATAGTAAAATCCAACAAAATATAACAAAACAGTCAGTCAAAACAAAGCGGTAGAACTGGTACAGAACTTCAAAGAAAGATACTATGAAAAGAATAGCTACTATAGTATACCTTGCTATTTTCAGAATGGTTGACCATTCCATTAGGTATAGTAAAATCAAACCAAGAACAAAATACAGTAAAACCAATAAAAACAGAATATAAAGTAAAGCAAAAAATAATTAATCAGAATAAAGCAAAACAATGAGAACAATATTGGGCCTCAAAGACAAGAGAGAAGAGAATCCCCCATATTTGCTACATCGCATACAGTCATCTTCCCAAGAGATACTCAGGCTGCCAGCCCCAGGCCTGCAAAATCAACCAAACAATACAAGCATTTAGTTGTTTTATGTACCTTAGTTGCTATCAACTTAGCCAGTCCTCTGAACCATCAGGTTGCTTACAGTGGGGTGGGGAGGAGTGGGTGGTGTCCTTGATTCTTAGCCCACGTGCTGGTAGGCGTGCAGGACACCTATCTTTCTCTTCCTGGAGTCCACGCCGGTACTCACTCACCAGGAAGGCAGACTAGTTGTCTTCTGGTTGGAGCCTCTATGACCCCCAAAACATTATTTTAAAAAGAGAAAAAAAAAAGTGATATAGAACCTGCCTTTTTTGGACAACTCTCAAGGTGTTATAGTCTTTTGTTTTAAATGAGGAGCTGGAAAATCCCTCTTGTTTGGAAAATATGCCCAGTAATTTTGAGGTCCAAGCCATATAGTAACATTCTTTCACATATCACTCAAAACTTTTTGCTGGCATTTGCATGGATAGGTACATAACAAACACTTCTTCCCATTTAATGGATGAAGAAACCGAGGTTCCAAGAAAACACTCATGGCTCAGCATACACTGTCAGTGGGACTCACTAATGCTATGTGTGTTTGGTTTCCACACTGAACCCTGGGTCCTCATGGAGTGGGGAAGCTGATCAGGGCTCAGAAGCCAGTCTGCAATATTTGGGTGTTGGTAATCTTTCAAAGCTCAGACGAAACTGAGGGCTGTTCACTCCCTTGTGCAGAGGCCTTCGGTGACTTTCCAGCACCAACAAGTTCGGGTCTAAATCTCTTCACAGATTATCTAGAGCCCTCTGTGAAGGAATGTGCATATATCTCTTTATACACCAGCGTTCATCAGACCTCAGTGTTACCCCATGCCTGTCAGAGGACAGCAGCATTCGTTAATGTAACAGTTTGTGGGTTTGCTATTGCCCCTCCACCCCAACACTGGCCTCTCTCCACTGAAGAGCTCTTAGAGTTCTAACCCAGGAGGAGGGAGATCCTGTCTAAAGTTGCCTTTGTTCTGCAGAGCAGGGAAGCTGTCTGAGAATAGGCCACTTGTCAGAGCTGCCAGGAGGAGCAGTGGGGGTAGGAAAGCAGGCCGGGAGGAGGCAGCCAGGTCTTGGGGAAGTTTCCATATGCTGAGGTAAAGACCTGAAGCCAACTGTGCGCCTACGGACAGTGCTTGTTCCTTGCTGATCTGCTAGGCCTCAAGTGGCCAATAAAACTTTTCCTACGTTTTTGTCCACCCGTGGATACCGTGACCCGGTGTGACCCAATCAGAAATCCGTTTTGGCAATGTTTTCAGAAGGGACTGGAACGGCCTGGGCCGTGGCTGAGTTGACAGTGTTTGCTTTAATCAGGAATGATGGCTTCTGGTGGGAATCAGAGGCAGGTGGTGCGGGGAGCCGTGAACTTTGTCACTGAGCAGTGACTTCTGTAAAATTCACAGCAGTTCCTTCCAATCCTGTCCGAATGAGCAGGAGGAACTAGAAATATCCTGTGGGCTGCAAGGGATGACGGGAAGGGAGTCTTATGTCAACTGCGAGCTCAGGGGAGGGAAGCTTCCATGGGTGAAATGTGGATTGTTTTAGTTGTTTGCAAGTACAAGCATCAATCTAAATATACATTCAATGTTTGCATTTAAAAAATTTATTACAGTAAAAGACACATTGCCATTCACCCTCCTTTAAAATATGTACTCCTTCCTGCTTTTAACACTCTTTACCCATTATTTTTGCCACCTTCTGAAGTGGTTCTGAAAGTCCTCTTTGGTAGTGTCCTCGCAAGGTCTGATAAAAAATACGGTGCCGGCTGCTGCTGAGTGCCACCCATTGTAAAGACAGGCTTCTAAAAATATGGCGTGTCACCAGCTTACTCACCAGATCTGGCACTATCCAACTTCTGGCTCTTCTCCAAAGTCAAAATGATCACTAAAGGTAAATCTTTTGAACTAATTCAGGACATTGAAGCATTCACCACAGTGCAAAAAACGACACTCATGAAAGATACTTCCAGAATGGCTTCAGAAAATGGCAAGAACAATGGGATAAGTATGCTCAAAGACAGGGTGATTAACAGCAGTGTGCTGTTCACTGTAATAAATTAAAAAATGGAAATATTTTCCATATTTTTGTGATCATACTACATACATTATTCTGATCTTTTAATTCTAATCTTTTAAGTGGGAAAAAAGGAAAATAAAATCTGTTTTCTGTTGCTATAACAGAGTCTCTGAGACTAAGTAATTAATAAACAAAGAGGTTCCTTTTGGCTCCCAGTTCTGGAGGCTAGGAGGTTCAAGGTCAGGTGGCCACTGCTGGCGAGGGCTTTGTGCTGCTCCAGGGACTGCAGAAAGCAGAAGGGCATGTGAGTGCATGTGAAGGAGAGAAAGGGGGCCAAACTCCCACAAGAACTAACCCATTGCTGTGAGAAGAGCTTTAGTCCATTCAGGAGGGCTCTCCACTCATGACCCAAATTCTTCCCTGTGGCTCCAAGTCACACCACTGTCATTTTAAGGAGTTAAGACTCCACAGTGGTTCTGATGAGGACAAACCATGCTCAAAAAACAGCAAGTGCCTATTTTCCCATTTGATTGCAGTTCGACTATTTGGGGGTTGTGTCTGACACTGAACCTTCTACAGTTGCTTAAAATGCCCCCAAGGAACAATGGACCCAGGCAAAAATGCCTCCTTTCCAAAAGTCAACTCTGAAATCTCTAAAAACATTATGACTTCTCTCATTGTTTCTAAATGTGGGTTAGTATCAGGAACTTTGGCTGGATTTTTTTTTTTTTTTGGTCTTTTTGAGACAGGGTCTAATTATGCAGTTCAGACTGGCCTTGAACTCATTTTATAGCCCAGGCTGGCCTCAAACTTGCAGCAATCCTCCTGCCAGTCTCCGGAGTGCTGGGATTACATGCATGCGCCACCACGTCCAGCTCAATAGCTGGATTTTTATTCACTTGATTCAGTCCTGGGAAGCTCTGATGGTTGGTTTTTATGACTGGTCTACTGTTGTTTAATCAGTCACTTTAAAGTTCATGATTTTTACACCTTGTTCATTTCTTGTCAACCTGTCAGGTGAGGCCCAGAAGTTACAGCCTCAGTGTCAAGACTGTGTCAGGCAACAGTGACATCATCTTGGTGAATGCTATCTAATTTCAGGTGGGTCTATATTCCCTTGATAGAAATGGGAGCAAACAAAAGTTTTGTGATTTTAATGAAACTATATTAGATCAGTTCCAAAGTGGCAAAGTCACTTTGCAGATGAAAGGGTATTTGAAGGAACAAGGATATCACTCCCCTGTCCCCTACCATCACGAGGACCATGTAACTTGTGTCTAATGTTGGTCCTACAATGGGCAAGACACGAAGCAGCTCTGACCACTCAGGTGGCAGCTGTTGGCTATTTCTGGTCCTACCATTTCTGCAGAACTGTCACTAGCAAGAATGGCTAAGATCTGGCTTAACTACATTTTCTTCTACACTAGAACAAAATTAGATTGGAGACTGGATCAAAATTCACAAAACTCAGAGACAAATCAGCTACCAGAAGTTTCAAATGTAAAGGTTAACTTTGAGCAGGCTCATTAGTATTTGGGGAAGTGACCAAAACAAACTGTTTTTCCCTGTCTGGATCAGTTGTTCCTGCCATTATGAAGTTGTGACTCTCAATTATTTATTTGTTTTGGTGACTCTTCCTCTTATTTCTAAAAGGACTGTAAGATATGTATTTATATAAAGCATGTGCATGTATATGAGTATGTATGGGTGTTTTGATTTAAGCAACATTGATTTCATTTTCTTTAGAAAATATTTTATTAGTTTTACTAGGCTACTTAGGAAATTTGGAGATGCTTTGGGTTTTATAAAACCAAGATTTGAGATCAGTCATTCCAGATGGATTGGCTGCAGTATTTGGGCACCTATCAAACAACTTTTCCCAATCCCAGAATGTGGGGACAACAGGAAATGTTCAGTGACTGGCTTGAGTGTGACTAGTGACAAGCTGTGATTTAGGAGGTAAGGGCTAAGCTGTATGCAGTTATGCCTGGATATTTTAGTAGTACCTCTTGGTGGTGAGGGACAAGACTCTGGAGGAGACTTTGGGCATGGAAATACTGTGATCACTATAGGAAACTCAATCTGCCACACTCAACACAGGGTATCTTTTATTGACCAGCACTCCCCTCTCCCCTGACCTGGTCTTGGTTCCCAGGATTGCTTCCTCCTGAGGGGTCCCTGTCTCTGTCAACGATTCACAGGTTTTCCTCTCAACAGACTCCCATCTTTTGTGCCAACTCAGAGAAAACTGAAAGCACTCACTTTTACTCTATAGAGTTGTTCAGTCTTTTTGATCTCACCTTCCCATGCCAAGCTCTACCCTTGACCTTACCTTTCACAGCAAGAGGCTCATTAACATATAAAACACTCACTGGTGATCAATTATCTTTTAAAGTAAAATGGGCATAAACAACAGACCTTAGAAAAAACATTTTTTTCTCTCTCATACATAGTTAGATCTTTTAGGCATTTGACCCATGAACAGTTAATGACTTTAAGGAGGTAACAGGAAAGTTAAAAGAATTTTGGAGTAAGAGCAAATGAAAATTCTTATTTTGCCATTTACTGGTTGTCTTACCTGCTTTTGTGTTTGTTTCTTCATCTATAAAAACAAGATGACTGTACTTCCTAGAGTGACTTTGGCAATTGCTGTGATAATGCATGAAGAGCAGTTACTACTATAGGGTGCCCCCCAATGACAGTTGTTGGTGTTCTTAAGAATGAAGTAGAGGTAGAAGAAAATGAATAAGTTTGGTTAGTTGTTAATTTACAATAAATCCTTAAAGAGATGTTCTTTTAAAAGCCTACAGATTGTAAAAAATTTATCAACAAGGGCAAGCTTCTTGAGAGACAAATGGAAAAAATTTAGCACAAAGCTGATTTCCCAGTATTTAAGCAAAATTCAGATCAGGGAGTGGTCAGCAGAAAACAGCCCCTGATCCATGGACTTCAAGCAGGTCCCACTATCTTGAGAGAATTATACTTTGTTATCTGTAGGTGGTCCTCCTGTGAGAGCTCCCATACCTCTGGACATCTGCATCTATTATATTATGTTCTATTTTATAACACAAATGAAAATGGTTCAGCAGGAGTTTACTATGGCTTGTGCTGAATATATAGACAAGTCAATTAAAAGAATTTAAAAATTAATATACATATGTATGTGCCTGAAAGTCTTCATTGGAAATGAATTTGTGGTGTGATACTTTTCATGATGAGGGGATGGTTTTCTTGGTGATCTTTAGATCAAAAACTTTCAGCGCCCCAGCCAAGTCCAAAAGTGGGGGAGGTGTCCGTGGTGCTGAATTATAGACAAGTGTACCCAGGATAAATCTCTCTCTTTTGATGAGAGACATGCATGGGGTGGGGACACAGAGTAAGGGTGAGACAAGAGAAGAAGAAACACACATAGACACACACATTGGGGGGAACATTGCTGGATTGCTCTTTTGTCTCTTTTGTTGGAGAGGGTAAAGACCAACACTCTTAAAAATAAAGTTTTGATCTTGGGTTGGGTGTGACATTGTCATGGGGATTAACTAATAAATGCTTTTGCCCTAATTTTGGAGTCACTTTTTATTAAGCAAGTACCGGGCAATGTGATACAGATGTTAAATGACTTCCGAAAGGGACAGTGTGTGATAGGGTTCCTGAGTGATGGGGCTTCCATATATGTGATACCACACTTAGAAAACATTCAGTTATAGAAATTACACCTTGCCAAAATATTTTTTTCACTTAAAAATTTTAGATTTAAAATTAAATTTGCAAAATGACGTCTCAGGATGCATTGGAAATCTAGGGAGACTTGGAGTCAATGATGTCTTCAAATATTTTCCCCCCTTTCTTTTCTTTACTCCTCTCCACCCTTAAGACATTTCTTTTCCTTTCTTCCACTATGTCTTAATAAGAAAAACAGGCCTTGCCAATATAGAAAGCTTTTATGCATGTTAAGCAGATCAAGTTGCTCAACCATTACTTATTTTATATCCTTTTCATTCAATTACTAGATGTCAAGTATCATGACTTATGTGTTTCAAGAGCCATCAAAGCAACTAGAATTGCATTCTTTCATTTATTCAACAAACATTCATCAAGCCAGACTGTACCCCATACAGAGCCCAGAGTGGTGTCATGAAGCTTGAGATCTATGCTTTTCATGGGAGAAAAGTGATGTCCTCAAATGCCAGTAGATCTTATTTCTTAAGTAATTGCCTATCAGGGAATATAAAATTCTTAAAGTCACACCAGACACACACACACACTTTCATGAACTCAAAGTAAACCTTTTCAAGGTTTATATATAATATCAATTGTCTTGCCTCTTTCCCTTGCTCTTAGTTCAATTCTGTTTTTCAGCTTACTCTTTCTCAGCTGGGAAGATACTTCCTGGCTCCCATCTGACTTGAAAGAATTGGGCATGTCTCCAATTCAGGATGCCCATCTCCCAGCTAACCATGAAATGCCCACAGAAAATGCTGGTGGTCTTCAAGTATTTTTCCAAGGTCTAAATGAAGACTTCAGAGCTAAAAAGTAATGCTTGTGATGAATATTTCACATTACTATCATCAGTTACCTGACCTTGTTTGGAAAGCAACATGGTATAAAGTGCTTACACTGTTGTATTATTATGTTATATTGGTCTGTATAGACACAACTGTACACCTCTTTGATTTACTGAGAACATTTAGTAGGTGCTTTGCCTGTACCCTATGTGTGATACATATTATTTGAATATTTGGACTTTCAATACAATATCCTCTCTGAAAGTTTTGCTTTCTTGTGGCATAGATGCTTATGGCCCCAAGGACTAAATGTGGCAAAGTATATGTCTGTTTTTGACATTTATATCTAGGTAACGGCCAGATTACAAAGGAGTTGCTTTTCCAAGCCTCATCTATTAAAGCACCATGAGGCATTCACTCTATATTTCTTAATCAAACATTGTTACACAGAATTTTCTCCATGTGTCAGAAAATTCACTGAAGGCAGAGACGAAACCTCATTCATTCTGAGATCTCCATCTCCCAGTGCCGTGTTTGGCTGGTAGCATGTGCTCAGTGGTGGAAAGAATGAGAATTTCTGAATGCCCTTTCCTCGCTTTCACTTCTCGTTTTCCTTTGAGCCCTTCAAGATTCCCCAGGGAGACCTTTCCCCCATACCAGGCAGAACCTACCTGTGCACCCCCCAGCCTCTCCATGCTGCTTAAAATGTGAAGTATTCATCACAGGACTTGACGACCATCACTTAAGTGTTGCTGTAAACTTTCTGAGGTCAGAGACCCTGGTTCATTTATCGGACCTGGGCTGCCCTGCTTGTTAGAATTCCAGGCCAGCGCGGCGCCAGCTTGCATCAAGGGAGATCTGATCCGCCTTCCGGGGATGGGGACTCCGCCACCCTGGAAGAGAACCAGAACGGGTTCAACCGGACCGCAACGCCAGAACCGGTCCAACCGGACCGAAACCCGCTGGCACCACGAGGCGCCAGCTTGCATCAAGGGAGATCTGATCCGCCTTCGGGGGATGGGGACTCCGCCACCCCGGAAGAGAACCAGAACCGGTCCAACCGGACCCCAACTCGCTGGGACCGCGGGGCACCGGTGCACGGGCTCAGAATCAAGGACATCATACCCCCCCCCTCGTAAGCAAGCTGCTGGCTCTGAGGTCTGGCTAAATTGATGGCAACTAAGGTACATAAAGCAACTAGACACTAGTGTTTTTTCATAGATTTTGCAGACCTCTGAACGGCACCCTGAATGTCTCTTTGTATGATAACAGTAGGCAATGTTGCAGACACGGGGGATTCTCTTCTGTCTGTTCTTCGAGGCCCAATGTGGTT